>WEIS01085448.1:0-27403 GCA_013389965.1 Todus mexicanus
AAAAAACAACCAAACAAAAAAAGAATTAATACAAAGTAGTTCATAAAGTACTGTTTTTTCTCAAGGGGTTTAAAGGTACAGGCATACATTAGCACTTTACTCAGTAGAAGCTTAAGGACAATGCCAGAGCATGAGAAAAATGAAATGTATACATCTAAAGATGCTACATGGCAGTGCTCTAAGATAGTGGTATCAAAACCAAAGGATTTTACTGTATTTTCACCTACTCATGACATTTGGTGCAGAGTCAACATATCTGTAAGTCAGTGTAGCACACATTAAATGTGTTGATTGATAAATCAGTACATTTACAATATGTAATGTATTTACTGTATGTATGTGTTTACTGATGGTTTTATAAACCAGAATCCAATGGCAATTTCTAAAGGCATTTAGCAAATCTTGTCTGTGATTTCAAAATTCAGTTTTATAGCAAATATAGCAAAATAGTTCAATACTAGATCAGTCAACTGTTTGTTACAGTATAGCAAAAGAGGACCAGAAGAAACTTTAGAGGTCGTCCAAATCTGCTTCACCTCAAGGAAGAGCCGATAATACATTTACCAGTCCCACAAGTGCTTGTTTAATCTGTACTTAAAAACCCCCTGTAGCTGCAATTCAAGCTGTGTACTTCTTGTTCTACAGACATGGCAAAGAGGTTATTTTCTTTCTCTTTAGAGACATTTCTAACAAGTTTGAGGGCTGTTATCAGGCCTTCATTCTTTACACTCTGCTGATCCAGTTAGCTTAGCTCTTCTATGGAGCCCATGTTTTTGGGATCTGTCAGTGGAGGTGTTCTCCCCTGCATTCTCTCCAGCTAATTCACATTGTCTTTGAAGCACAGCATCCAAAACCAAGCATAGAGCTGCAGCAGAGGCCCTTCCAGTGCTGACCAGAGCAGGAAGAATGTTTCATTTATGTTACATGCCAAACAGCTGTCTATATTCCCCACTGTAATGTTTACCTCTCTTTTTTTATCATACAGAGTTGACTCATGTTGAACCTGCATTCCATTGAAAACTCCAGTCTTTTCTGCAGATTTACTGTAAACCAAGTATTTGCCATTAGATATTTCTGTAGATGGGTATTTCTACCCAAGTGTGCTACCTCACACTTTTCCATCTTGAAACTGACCCTCTTTATTTTCAGACTACCTCTCATTTGAGAAGACTGTTTTGAATTTCCAGCCCTTTCTTTCAGCATGTTAGCAGTCTCTCACAGGTTCATAACAGGTACGCGAGCATACATATTCTGGTCCATCATCCAAGTCATCAGTGGGAACACAGAACAGAGTTATGGCATCATTATAACATCTTTTTATAGCATATCATGGTAGTTAGTATTTTTATCTAGAAAAAAATCTAAAGCCATGACCAGTAACACTTGCAGGTGGTACAAACAGTGACGTACTGAATAATGGCAAGTCAACTATACACAGAGATCCAGATAATTTTGTAAACTGGTTTCATCTGAGAAGCATGAATTTTAATATGTCAAAATGCTAATCACAAGCATCTTTGGAAATGCAGAATGCAGGTCACACCTGTGGGATGAGGAAATGTGTTTTGGAAATTGTGACAGTCAGAGTTAAGCTACTGAAAAGGGACCTTAAAGCAAAACAGCGACAAAGCATAACAACAACCCCTGTATAAGTAAGCAGTGAATCACGAAGCAGAAAACACATCCAAGGAAGGGATCTTTTAAAGAGTCAGAATGTCTCCTACATAAATACTTCCCAAGTTAAAATTAAAGTGAAATTCAATTTTTTTAAGAGGCCAGCAATGCACTTCTTTCCTTTCTTTCCACCTGCAACATATCATATGGCACCATACACATGATAAAACTAAGATCTGCAGTGTTGGTGTGATTGCTTACTCCATGAAAGGAGTGGAGATGCTTGTGCTGCCGTGAAACATAAGAGCAGAATTCAGACTTGTGTATTTGAAGCACCAGTCGGATGTGCGGGACTAGGAACAAAATGCTGCAGTCCCCAGAGGAGTGTGCAATAATCCATTTCAAACTTTCAAAGTCTCAGCCTGTAGCGCAGAAACTGCACTGCACCGCCTGAACTGGTCCTGCACAGTACAGTACAGTTCTAGCTATTTTTTAATGTATTTAAATGTATGCAATAAAAGTGTGGCTACAGTGCAATTAGAGTGCCATTTCTGTTCATTTTAAATGTCAGTGTAATTAAAGTTCATGGATAATAATATTCATAAATCTGTAGAATTTCCTATGGATTTTTTCAGGCTCCCCATTTAATATTTCTGGAGATCTCCATATGTGAAAACTTCAGATTCTGTTATCCCTAGTTCTTGGGTAGTTGCGACACTTCTCTGCTCACTACCTTTGTCCAAAGGCTTGCCTATGCTGAATATCTGTTGCAGGCTGATATATGGTCTGTCATGTTAGACTTGTACTTGTTCATCAATTTTTATCAAAAACCACCCGTCATTTTACAGTTCTTTAATCTGCAAACAGCTTTATTGAGATACAGAGATAATGTATCCCCACACACACTGGAAACAGATGAATATCGTAGAGAAACAGCTTCTTCACCTGCAGCGGTCTCCTCCTGCTTTCACACAAGGCTATGCCAGCAACAGGCATCATACAGCCTGATTTTCAATGTGCCGTGCTGCTCTGGAGGTTTTTCTGTCTGCCTTATATGCTCCCTCTGCTATGGCTAGAGCAGAACCAGCCCCTCACCATGGCTCCTAAGCCCTGAGAACTCTTGTCTTGTTGCTTGCTTCCCTGGTGAAAACCAAGCGACTCATTCCCTCCAGAGACAGTAAAATTTTGTATGTGTAGGAATTCTCAGAATTACCCCGAATCCTAGCCAGGGTACAAGTGGGTGTCCTGGAAAGGGAAAGCCAAAGTTCACACTTGCAGGGCCAAGCCACTGAAGCAGTAAGATGTTCTAGTTGGGTTGTGAGGTTACCACAGCTTTGTCACGACCGGCCTATGACCTACAAGTGAACCTCCCTGCCTCTCGTACTGCTGCAGCTTTGGACATATTCTTCATAAAGAAAATCAAAAGCATGGATTCTTGTAGACTGTGAGTACCATTGCAGAAAAAACTCCCTCAAAAGAAGAGGAAACCACATTAACTCAGCCAACAGCCATCTACACTTATAGAACCATTCCTGTCCCCAGCATTGAGAAAGATCTTGAAGAAGACAAGCACAGCAGGCTTTCCGCGCAAGCACAAATTTCCCTACGTCACCTTAAAGAACTTTTTTTAGTTTTTTCCAGCTCTGAATTTGTCCAATATTTTTACTTCTCGCATATTTTAACTTCCTGTGTTTAATGTTATATACCAAAAAATAACTGACATTATACTTATAGTTCTCCTCATCAAATAATTAAGGATGATTAATTAACCCACAGTCTCCCACAAAGTATGAAGTGAGCTTCATGCTATTGCAGTTATACACCTGTCTAATGGGAAGTCATTATGATTCATGTCTAACATAAAACCAGTCGAGCACCTAGCTGACATATGGCTTCTGAGTGGGGACGTAGTGCTCTTAGACCTGAAACTGTTTCCTAGAGACATTTTTTTTCTGCCATATGCCTTCTCCACACTTTAGCAAAGGACCCTTATGTCTGGCTTTTAGATTGTAAAATGTGCAGGAAGCTGTTGCGTGAGGCAGACAACCCTCATCAGCCTCCATCCACCTTTCCTTCTTCCAGTCATTCTCCAGGTACTCAAAGTATGGATGAAGAGATCTGTATTTTCTCTCCAAATGCCCACTGAAAAGTTTCAATTAACTGGAAGAGTAACTGTGTTCTTCAAAATGAATAGAGCAATTGGAAAGCACCAAAGTCCATAGTGCATGAACACAGAAGTTCAATTGTCCATTTCAAAACACATTAGTTAATTCACCCCAACAGTCACGAAGATCACTTTTCAGCACCGCTGTAAATTACCTTTTTTCTTCTGAAAAACTCCAAATCCCTCCAGGAGGCACAAAGAAAGGGCACCCAAGTACCTCCTAGTAAGAGAGTACAATCCAACTGCATAAACCAAAGCTTTTCACAATAGTGCCTTCAGCCTATTTTTTTTTTTTAAATCTTGTCCCAGCACTGCAGGAACACTGCTGACACACACAGCAGTAGAGCAGCAGTATTGGATCTCAGCTGTCAGAACCCAAAACCAGTCCCTAGATGGCCTGATGCAGAAACAAGTCTGGGAGAAGTGTCTGTTTGTTTTAATCTCACCCTCTTCAGGAGTGTGGCTCTGGAGTCGCTGCATGAATATCAATGTGCTTGCAGTAAGCTGATGAGGTTCAGCATCAGTGTTCCTGCTCACTGAAAGCACTTGGGAAATGGTTGTCACCGACTAGTAAAAAAACAGAGGGGAATGGGACAAAACAAAGAGAATGATGTGGATTATTTAATTGGAACACAAACCCCTTAATCCTATTGCTTCCTAGTGCATAGCAGCCCCAGAAATCTGAAGGGTTTATTTCAAAACAGCAGCACAGTTGGTGTGAAAGTGGTTTCATCACCATGAAAGTATTCATTTCCCCTAAGTCTGGCTATCTAAAATTTGGGTGTCTCACTGGCTCTGGCCACTCTACAAACAGCAGAGAGCTGGGTTCTACAATACGGTTGTGACAGAGGTGAGAGGCTTGAGCCTGATGGTTTGATTTTCCCTCTATAGATACCTGCATCTCTCTACTGATAACTGGATAGCCCAGTTTTAGGTGGCAAAAGTGAGTTATGTGAGGTAAACCTCACCCAGCTTGAATGCACTGCCACGGGTTTTCCGTGTTGCCCTGTCATCACCTCTCACTCAGGCAGGAACATGCCAGAGCCAGAAAACCTTGAGTGGGACCTTCTCATGTCCGTGCATCAACACTCACACTGCAATGCTGGTGGGTTATTGCCATGTGAGGGTTATGCCAGGCAGGCAGATGGCTTCCCTGCCCATTCTGGGATGATACCCTGCTCCAACACCTGCCACCCCCTCAGGACTCCAGTACCCGCTGCAGACTGAGCACGTTGCAATAGCATCTGTCTGAGCTGCAGCATCTGGGAAATGCAACAGAGATCAGAAAGGGAATTTAGAAAGCCAGGCTGACACCAGAAGGAAGGGAATACTAGGTTTTGTGGTCTAAAGAGAAATCCTTCAGGGAGACAGCCCTCTGCATCATGAATAATGAATACGTATCCTGCTACCAAAGCAGACATCTATGGAACAGCTCGTACAGCCTTATAAACCACAATATTTTTGTTAGTCTGCTTTGCCTCATAGCAATGCCAAAGGGAAAGGAAACATGTAGACAGACAAAATGACTTGAACACATTTTCCCTGAAGTCTGCTGGATCCCAAGAGACTTTTTCTTTATAGTTTGATAAAGTTTGAATTCGTAAACAGCTCCTTGAACTGAAATTTCTCCTTTGCTGAGCTTGCATTAAGCCTCACTACCTATGTCTCTGATCTTGGCTTAGCATGATGGTTAATTCAGATCTGTCCAAACAGAGAGAGCTCTGTAATTGCATATGCAAAAAAACCCTTATCTGTTTCAAGCATAAATTCTGATGGAAGAGAAAACTTACAGTTGCAGGGGGCAAAATATATTTTGTCCTTGTTTGGGCTGGTTTAAGCTTTGTGGAGTGAAACACAGGGGGACTCTCTGTTTGTTTGTTTGCTTGCTTTGCTCTGGGAATGCAGCTCTTAAAACAATTAGTCATCTCAGAGAAATTAAACAGAAGCAAATATGACTGTGAAAAAGGTATTATTCATGCCCACATTAACCCAAACACTCTTTTTCTTCTTTTTCTTAAAAAAAAAACAAACCAAAAACAAAACAAAAAAACCCAGCTGTTACTTGATTTGAAAGCTTATTTGGGCTATGAAAGGCAAACAGCCCAGGGATTTTCAGTGCTCATGTGCCCTTCATGGGTAGGGAAGGACAGTGCACGTGCCCAGTTAGGGAAACTGCCCACTCCACATGGAAATAATGGGGACAGAAAACGGAATATGTACAGTTAAAAATGGCTCAGTGCTGCATTTCAGCATATCCATCATGAATTCCAAGCAGCACACATGCATGGCTGACAATATTAATATTCTGACCTTAACACTCGCATTAATATTCTAGAGTGACCCAGCCAGAGGGTGTTTATAGCTCAGGTTAACCTTCCCTCTTATACCTCCCGCTCTCTAACAACACAAAATCAGAGGGTTGACAATGCTGACCAAGGCAGGGATCCTTCGGCAACAACCAGGCAAGGTGGAAGAAGGCAAGACATGCTGGGATCTCCCCCAGGATGAGCTGTGCCCCTTTCAGGCACTCTTCTTACCTTCTTTGAGACAGAGCCATGGGGGCACAGGCTGGCTCCATACGCAACATGGAAAGCTTTGCTGGCTCAGAGCTCCAGGTGCACCCTAAAAACGCATCTGTGCCTGCTGGTGTAGATTAGTGTCAGTTTAGGCTAGCAGGAGGCTGGTTGGGGTACCAGGGTCACTGAAGTTGCAAAATCTATCTCTGGCATTGCATTCACCCAAGTGTAAGCCCAGGGTGATCGTCCTGTACAACTAGTGAGTCTGTTCCTCAGAAGATGAAGCAGAAAAACTCATCTGGAGATGAGTGAGAGATGTCTTTGCTGTTTCTGACATGTCAAGAGCATGAAGAAGGCACAAGAGCTGAGGGTGGCCAAGTGCCCTCCCCCCTCCCTGTGTACATACAAGGCCAGAGGCAAGGCCAGGGCCTGGTGGAATCTGCCAAGGAGGACAAGACCTCCCGTTTGTCCAGTGGGGACCCCTCAATTTCTGTCCTGTTCTGTCCTTTGGGGCTAACCAAACAGCTTCACTTTGTCTTTTCTGAAGCCAGCAGGAGAACTCCCATCAAATTCCGCTCAAGGAGGACACCGGGCACTGCTGAAAGTCTCCATGCACATATAGAGACCACAAGAAAAGCCACTTTTTTCTTAGGTGGGGAGATTGGACTAGATGATCTTTCGAGGTCCATTCCAACCCTGAATTTTCAGGAGTTATTTACCTGTAGTATTGAAAAAGCACCAGTCACGGACAAGGAAAAGTGTGACAGAGAGGAGTAAGACCCTGCTGTGTTAGGGGCTGTACAAATCCAAAGAAGGCACAGCCACTACAGTAAGAGCAGGGATTATAAAACATAAATGGCCTATCTTTGGATTCCTCCTCGGTGATCTTTTGGTCCGTGGTGGCCTGTGAATCCTCATTAAATGCTGTGTGTGTCATGCAGAGCTCATATTCAAAAGGATGCTACTAAATTACACATGGGCACTAACCACTGCAGTGAAAAACACCAGCTGTTTGCCCTCTGCATCATCTGATTCTCCAGGCATGCTTGGGGAAGCCCTGACCTGCCCAGAAGACAGCAGCTTCTCTCCTTTTGTAAGGTAATTATTACAGAACTTTCCCCTGAAATGTCCAACTGCTTTTGGTCATTTTTAATTTCAGCAGTTCAGCTCTGTGTTTTCCTTAAAGTCATGTTAATGACTTTAATTTACAATTCTTGCTTTGGATGGCTAAGACAAAATGTCTTTCTTTGAGAAAACAGTAACAAGTTCAACCTTTTTCCTGCTGCATCTGAAGCTTCCATGTGAAGAAAGACAAATTCTTGCCCCATGACAAGGGACTCTTGAGGAGATGGCAACTTGCCTCATGTGTGTTTTTGCTGCTCCTAGCAACCCTTTGACAATACTGTTTGTGTCTGAGATGCACAATACAGAAATATCCAAATTCCTGTTAAACACCTGGGGCCAGACAATGCAACACAGCCCATTTTTATAAAAGCACTGTTCACATGAAGTGATCCCTGGCGTACAGCAGCAGAGCACTACACACCAGTACAAGGCTATTGGAGCACCAACCTTGAAGATACATTTCCCTATAAGCGCTCTATGGGGGAATGCTACTTCCTTCCCCAACCATATAGCTGCAGGGAGCAAGAAGTGAGCAGAAGCTCATGCCTTGGATTATGAGGGCAGATTCATGCCAGTCATGATCTGCCATTACCTAAAGATATGCTCAACACTGGCAGTGGACAATCTGAATGAGTAACGGGCAGTAAAAAATAGAAGCTTCAAAATCTGTTCCCTGCTAATAAACAGAAATAGAGATTGTAAGGTGACTTGGAGAGGTTGACTGGTCCTGTGGCTTCTGAAAAAGGGGTGTTGAGGTCAATAGTGTTAAAAACTGAACTGCTGTACGGGCCTAGGCACAGCTGGGGAACAGAGCCAAACAGGTTGAGTCAATGTCTGGAGAGCCAAGGAAACAGCAAGTGGCTGGAGGCACAGCAAGAGGATGACAGGGCTATTGATTAAAAAGAATTCGTTTCTCCAGTAACTAAATACATGGCATGTCCTGTGTGTATTTGGTCTGTCTGAACTGGAGTTAATTTCCCCACAGCAGCCCTCATAGTGCTGTGTTTTGCATTGAAGCTGGAAAGGTGCTGATAACACACAGTGTTGTGGTTGCTGCTGAGCAGGGCTGGCACGGCATCAAGGCTGGGGTTTTTGTCAATATTCCCCCCAGTAGGATGGGGTGGACAAGATCTAGGGAGGGGACACAGCTGGGACAGTTAACCCAAACTGACCAAAGGGATGTCCCATACCATATGACATCAGCTCAGTAATAAAAGCTAGGGAAAAGGGGGGTGGGAGGGCATTGGCTTGTTCTCCAAAGCAACCACAATGTGTATTGGAGCCCTGCTTCCCGAAAAAGGACCAGACATCACCTGCTAATGGGAAGTAGAGAATAATCACTGTTTGCTTTGCTTCTGTGCACGGCTTTGCTTCACTTTTTCCTTCATTAAACTGCCTTTGTCTTAACCCACAAGGTTTCTTTTCCATCTTATTTTCTCCCTCCTGGTCCAGCTTGAGAAGGGCTAAGGGAAGTGAAAGAGCAGCTTGGTGAGCATCTGGCACCCAGCCAAGGTCAAACCACCACACTGTGTTACCTACTGATATTTATAACCAAGTAACAAGTTGAAAGGAGGATCAAGAGCCTAAAAAGCACAAGGAGGCTCTGAGGTGCTGCCAACCAGGGCATGCAAGGGGAGCCCAGCCCAGAGCAGGCCCCAGGGACAAGCTTGGGAGGTTCAAAAAATCCAACTCTGTCCCACAAAAGAAATAAACCTGCCTGAAATTCTGCTGCATGCAAAGCTGAACCTAGCAACTCCCCTGCATAGCGCCTGTCCCTGCTAGCAGCCCATGTTTCACATACAGGCAAACACACAACCATGACAGCTCCTGGAGGGAAGAAAAAAAATTTCTTGGCCCCCTGCGGTGATGATTTTAGAAACAAAAACCTAAGGTTTGAATGCTTTATTTTCACAAGCAAGACAAGGAATATGTGATGGCCCACTCCAGCAGTCCCTTTTCCAGTCCAGCCTGGTTTGGTGTCATTTCACTGGTTTGATGTCAATCAAACAAACAACATAAAAAAGTACAGCCTCTGCTGCCTTGAGGAGGGCTATCATTTGCATTAGTGAGAGATTAGAGTCAGGTCTTCAGTAGTCATTGGCAAATGTTGGGACAGGAGGGATAATTTTCATCCTTAATCAAGGCTATAGAATATGAGGCAAACGGTTACAAGACAGTCTCATGCGGGGTCTAAAGGCACTTGAATTGCAAATGGTGTTTGTTCTGCTCTCCTTCAGCAGCTCTTTGGTGTGCACACACATCTGTGCCTCAGAGCAGAAGAAGGATCCACACGTTTTATCAAAGATGACTGAATTCAGTATTCATTTTAAAGCATTAAAACTTCAGATGGCTTCCCAGAGGTGGCCTTTATGTGATACAATTATACTGAAGCTTCCTTCTTTACTCTTGCATGACTTTCAGTGGGGAAAATCACACTGAAAGCAACAGCTATTTTGCAAGCATTATAGTCCTGCCAATGATTGTTTGCCAAGACTTTCCATCAAGTGCACACTATGCTGAGCAAAAATACTGTGTCAAGGCCAATATACACCAGGTAGAGTTCCATTAAACATCTTGGCTTTTATTACCCTGTTACTTCAAAACCAAATAACATTAACTCTCCTTATCAAAAGATTTAACTTGCATGCAAGCCTGCTTTGATTTTTATTGCTGGTGCTTTTAGGAATCACTGAGTAAATTTTCAAGCTATTTGTAGGTGTAAACACCAGGATAAGGACCATCAAGGTGTTCATGCTACCTCGAATGCTGCCAGCCTGCCGGGAGAAGCAGCAGATTGAAAGCAGCTGCAGCTGAACCCAGGACATCCACGCGCATGGATGGGATGGTTACAGTGGTGGGGGGTTTTTTTGGTTTTTTGTTCTTTTGTTTGTTTGTTTTTCTGGTACCTTTCCTCCTAGTTCCCTTTCTTATGATTCTAACCTTTGTTTTTCAGCGAAACTCTTTAATGATGATCCCCTCACCTTGTGCACATCATGTCCTACAAGGACAGAAGCGTCACCCCTGTATGCCTTATTCCAAATGCATGAGGTTCAAGTCAGAGAGTAAGTAAAATGTGTCCTGCCAGGACTACCAAAGCATTTTTAATGGTCACATTTGGATGTGAGAGCCCTAGGGCACTCTCTCAAACCATTTTTCCTGTTCCCGTGCAGCTGAAAAATAGGCACAAGGCAGCCATGAGGGTGAAGGAGGAGGAGGCAAGGAAGGCTGGGCTTGAGATATTCTTGTGCCTGGTCTCCTACTATCATAGCAATGACACCCTTGTGTCCTTTTCAGAAATGACACCACCTCCTGACTGGTGCTCCACCTTACCTTACGCAGATGCACCCAGGCAACCAGCACTGTTTCAGCTTGAATGGGCAGATACCACAGCTGTAAATGTCAGTCAGTAGTGTTGGAGCCTCTTTTGGATAGCCACAAGAGGGCAATAGGACCAAATCTAGCTTCTCCTGGCTGGGACGTCACTTTCGGCAGAAAGTAGGTAAGGGCAAAGCTCATCCTTTCAAGATGCTGGGCACTCAGTGAAGGACGCATGCAGAGAGATGCCGGGAGTCAGATGCAACCCTGGACCAAGAACATCAGTCTGATCCTGCAGCCTCCAGTCAGATCGGCCTCACTCACGAGCCACGAGCAGGTCACAGGCAGAGACCTGTATGGGGCCCAGTGAGGGGGGACACCACCAGTTCTGGCACACAAGGCTTGGTGGGAACTGCTCACCCTCTTTGCCCCACGGGGAAAAATCAGTTTCACCACAGTTTTCAGGAGACAACATGTTCCAGCTCTGCAACCTACAGCCAGCAGGCATGTGGAATGATAAATGCTGTCAACATATTAAAATACTTGTGTCCTTTGCCCATATTAAAAGCTGAAGTGCTGTATTCTCACCATAACAAACCTCAGTGGGAACCTGATAAATGTTCCCACTGTGAAAGTACACACTGAACGGGGTTCAGCAATTAGCTGCATCAGAATAATGAAGGAACCTGCTATTTGCATAGAACATCACTGGATTTTATTTCTGTGATTTCCATTTAGCAATCTTCAAACAGTTTTTAAAGAGACAAGTAGAGGCAAGGACAAGAGGGAAAGCTGTGCATTTACATGCTAAACACAGTGTGCCTTGAACACAGCAAAAAACCCATACGACTGTTGAATCCGGGTCAGCTCTGTGTGAACAATTCTTCTAATAGGCCTCATTACCAAAGGGAAAATTAGTGCTTGCTGTTAGAATTGTTATAAACGAGGGCTGTTAAAAGCTGAGTTTATTACTGTGAAGCTGGACTGTATTTTAAAATGTTATTGAAGATTTTCCAGTCGCCTAATAATTTTATTAGGAACCACTTAAAAGATCAGCTGAAAAAGTGGTCATTTCCGCATAATACATACAAGACTTAGTCGTCAGCATGCGAAGCTACTGTGGTTTTATATTTAAGGTTTATGTAAAGCAGCCATGGAGGTTAGAGATGCTGGTGACCTCCATATGAGAACTCGCTTACCAACAGAGCTCAGCCCCAACAATATGCCGACAAGTTTTGCAAAGTCCCCCCAAAAAAAGCCTGTGGGGTGAACGTTAACATCCAATGGGTTAAAGGGGATTACCAAACACTTGGGACTGGCAAGTCAGTTCCAGAGAACTGGCTCAAATCCAGACCTAATCATCGGAAAATAAAGGTTGTTCTCTCCAAGCAGCCTATCTGCCAGGGTGCGATAGTGCGAGTTTCTCACAGACACAAACCCTCACTAGCAGTCTCAGAAGGAGCCAGAGGTTAAGAGCACACCTTGGCTGACCTGGCTTGAGTTCCCCACAGAGCAGACGCTGCTGATGGTCCCAGATGTTGCATTAACAGAGAAAAGCACCTGGCTTCCCAGCTCAGAAGTCAATGCCTGCTGGGCACATTTAATTCAGGTTTTAAAGTAAAATTGCAGGGCAAAAGACACACCACCACGGCAACGTTAACTGAACTGGCCCCAACTAAGAGACATACATCCTTCAAAACCCTTTCCTTTGAGGTGGTCTGTGAAGAAGCACAGATCAGAGCTCACACTAGCACAGTGTTTTGCCTGCAGTGGCTTGGGTGAGGGGATGGAGACCATCATCACACCATGGCTGCTCATTCCCCTAGAAAGCCCCTCCAGAGGGTGCAACACAAGTTTTCACACTCTTAGAGACATGCAAGTTCAGGACAACCTTCTCACTGCAAAAAATGAGAGACATAGGATTTGCCTCACATTATTGAGAGCCATGTCATCATGAGCACAGCACCAGTGTCCTGCAGGATAGACACCAGTTCCATGGACACTAGTCCAGTAGCTGGGGAGGCACTCAGCATTGGCAGCTCGCATAAATCCACAGCAGTGAAGTACCCTGATGTAAGGGATATGGCTGGGACAGCTGAGGAGAATTTTGTTCCTTCAGCTGGTTGAAAGGAGGTCAAGACAGGACACCAACCTTGTCAGCTGATCTCATGGGGGGAGAGCCCCGTGGTGCAGCCCAGCAGACACCGAGCTCCCGCTTCCGTCTACCTCCACGATTTCCTGGAGCCCAGAGTTATGCAAAAGGTTTTGCTCCACTTCCCTCCATGGCTATAATGTCAGCTCATGGGTAAATTGCCGTGACAATTAGGGAGAATAATGGCAAGATGTGACATATGTTTCTTTTATTTCAGTGCTGTCTGCTGAAAACTGGAACTAAAAGGTACCAGGCAGCTCCTTCCCTGCCTCTGGAATTTCATAGAGGATGATTCCTAGGCTTTAAACAGGCAGAAATAATTACACGTGCACAGACTAAATTAAAAACAGCGAGACAAAGTGTATGATTTTCTTTGTAGCAACCCTTGCTTGCAGCGACTCTGTATGTTTCAGATAAATAGAGTAGACACTGCAAAACCTTTTGGAGGCTAATCAAAACCTCTAACACAACAATAAAACCTTCTCACAGCTGGAGCCAGAGAGTAGCATTAATATTTACAGGCCAGTGAGTATATTTACATGAAGGAGAGGATTCTAAGAGTATCTTCAATATGCAATTAAGGCATAAGCATAGGCTGGCAGGAAAATAAAACAAATCTTTTTGTTATGTCTATGTTAACATTTCTGGTAATGGGCTAAATATTGCAAATGTACATGCAAGGTTCTTGCAATAGCGAAGGTTTTGCTGTAAACTTTATTCTTGTTTAACCACATCTCAAAGCCAATTGTGGTTTCTAAATTGAAGGACACAAAGGAACAAAACCCTAAGGTTTAATTTTGGATCAACTACTTCAACATAGAGCTTGTCAGCTAAGCTTGAGAACTGTGGATATATTTCACAAACGTCTGGGTAACAATAGCACTTGGTTGGTGTTCAAGGCTAGAGCAAAATGATTTGGAAAGCAAAATATATTTGTTTGCATACCAGAAAAGATGAGACTATATTCCTTTAGGTCTTACTCTTGTCTTTGGTGGGATAGCCTTGTTCAGGCTGGGACCTGCAGTGATGCTGACAAAGAGCTGTGGGCATGTGCATCTCACAGCCCATAAGAACAATGAGGCTTGTGAGGTCCACCTGAGTTTGCAACACAGGGCACTGGGACACACCAGTTACACCTCTGCCCTCCACAGGTGGCTTGTTTCCAACTCTGTGTCAAGCCAGAAGAATTAGAAGTCTTTAATACATTCATTAAATCATTAACAAACAGTGGATACCAATGGAGGAACAGGGACACCCTGTATATCTCCCCATTGAAGCTCGCTCCACATCTTCTGCATTGTAGTAAGGGCTTTCCCAAGGAAAGCTACATGTCAACACAGTCACCTTAGGGAGCCACATACATTTGTATTGCATTTTTATCTTCTGGTCTAACATATGTTAAGGGGCTTGTTTGACCATACAGACCCTACTGATTTACCTGAAGGTCCACGGTTGCACTACACTAAGGATATTTTGCACAAGGACACTTCTCTATAAATGTGAAAATGGACCTTACAGATCTTGTCATTCAGCCAGTGACAGATCAATCCACAAACATGTTTCCATATCAAATATTTCAATTATAACAGTGCAGTAGTGCATGTGGCTTAGGTACAGTGTCTTATAGTGAAACACTCTGGACATTCATTCCCATTTGTGCCAAGAAGCATCTAAATCCAGCGGTATTCTGCTGAGAGCTGAGTAAGGCTTTGCTACATTAGGCCCTCAGTTTAATCCTGTAATTAAAGGCATGTTATTGTTCATTATTATGTATTTGTTAAGCATTTGCATTTCTGCTACAGTAGTATCAGTAGATTATCCTATATATCCCAGATCAAAACACCTGAACACTGTGAGAAGAAAATATCATCGGTGTTCAAAAAATGAATGATTGCCTATATTATCTTGCCTTGCAAAGTTCAAACTATAAAAAAATTGAGCATTAATCTTAACAAAAATTATTGTTTGGGGTCTATCGGTCATTAGTGGGTCCTTCTGCATCTTACAAGACTCTGTTATCAAACTGCTGTTGAAAACACGTTGCTAATGAAGGTCTTCAGCTTTATCCTTCAGAAAGGAGTTATTAAAAGGGAAAAGGGAAAGAAATACAAACATCCAATTTATTTACCTTTTTTGATTGTTTCTCTCAGCTTGGCTAACAGAAAGTCACTAGCATTAGTTTCATCTTGCCGGAATGAGTTTCTCTTTCAGGTTGTCAGAGCTGCCATTTTACGGCTGCCAACACTGCAGGAGGATATTTATTGCTTGAAAAACAATGGTTCCCACTGGATTTGGAAAACAATATAATTGCAATATTTTACAGGGCGTAAGTTTCATAAATGCCGGAGGTGACTGGCCTCTCTCCCCCACCCTCAGCATCGTTTCCTTCTCTCCCTCTGCTCCCCCCAGGCTAGGTCTGGGACCACTCCAAGCCAGCAATATTCTCTGCATGACAAACACGCTGACGAACTGAAAGGAGAACAGCATTAATTGCCAGCTTAAGCCTAAAACCACACAAGGGAATTGCTAAGCAAGGCTCAGAGTCGGGTACAAGCGGCTTTACCCCTCTGAAGCTGGGAATGACACCAAATGTCACATGCAGAGGACTCTGCTGCAAACCCCAGACTGACCTGAGCACATTAGAAGGCAGCATCATTTGGGATTTTGTGTCCCCAAACCAGAGATGTCAGTTTTAGTTCAGGGGTAAGAAATAAAGGTAAGGCCTTGAAAGAGATTCATAAGGCTGAAGGACAAATAACTGAGCATTCCTATAACATGAAGAGCAAAGAAAGCAAGATTGAGTCTAGTTTTTATTTTGCCCTGTCTTCCTTTCCAGCATTAGTAAATGTTGACTGCAAGCCACATTTTCCAGAAAGAAATCACAGAGAAAAAAATGGAAAAGGATAGCACTATAGAGGTGGTTAGAGATAAGGAAAGCGGCTGTCTAATTTTAAGCAGATATACAAAGAAAAGTTAAGAAAATCAATACATTTATTGAGTGAAAAGAAGGAAGGTAAAAAGAGTTCTTTGGATGGAACAGAAGCTATGAATGAAATCCTGGTCTCTGGGCACAGCCTACCACTTGGTAGAATATTTTCCATAGGAAAGAAATTTCCTTAATTTTTCCATACAAAGAATTTCCAAGCCAAAACAAACAAACAAACAAACAAACAAAAACCAACAAAAAAAAACCAAAAAGAAAAATACAGAGAAGTGCTTTAGCTCAGGACCTTGAGTAGGGAAGTCATAAAGTCAGCCAGAGAGTCCACAGGAAGATGCACTCCCAAACAGAGCTTAGCTGTGAAGTCCTTCCCCCATGATGCCAGCCAAGCATCTCCTTCCTGTCCCTGCACACAGGTTCTCAGACATGGGAGGCACAAAATGCAGACGCCAGGGTGGTTCAGCACAAACACGTGCCTCAGACAGGGACCTCAGCAACCGAAGCATGGTAATTGCAATGAAGCCTGTCCCAAAGCGGATACATAAAATGCAAGTGGATACTCAAAAGCAGAGAGCATTTTTGAAAACAATCACTTATGAGGGGCATTTAGGAAAGATGCCAGGGGAAAAGTTGCACCATTCAGAGTTCATGGGATATAATTTCATAGGCATGAATGCTTGTAGAATGTTTGGTTTCAGACACAAAATAAAAATAATTAAGATTGTATTTTTAAAAGAGAGAGAGAGAGACATCTTTGGCCCTATATGGAAGCTGCACAAAGCACGCTTAAATGTACCCTAATGAACCTACTCATGTACCTACTAACAAAGTAGGTGCTGATTGCCTAAACAGTCCGTATCCCAAAACCTGTTCTAGAGAAAGTTCAAGGTGCTGGTTTTGCTCCTGGTTGTGGCCAGTGTTTACAGCCAAAGAGGAGAGACAGCGCTACTTAACCTGACAATCAGCTTTTGCTTCTGACACAGATTTAAAAGCTAGCTGAGCAGGTGAGAGTGTACGAGAGGTATGAACGTGCCCAGGGCTGAATTTATGCTGACACTAGTCTGGGCTGTCACACACAGAGCAAAGGCATGAGTTATGCAGCTGCTGCCCATGAGCCTGGGCAGCTGTTTAGTTCGCCCAGTGGCTTTTTTTCTATCTAAGCACACACCAGCTAGGAGCTTCTCAGGTGAAGCAAGCTTGCTCGAAGCCACACTTCACAAAGGGTTATCAGTTATTTTCAGAGGACACCAAAGCAGGCATTAGTAGAGGGTCAGAGGAGATGTCACACCTGCTCTGATGACTGGTCACCCAGGTCAATACCCAACCCTTTGTGGAGGTCTGGATGTCTGGTGGCATGGGACACTCCAATCCTGTTTACGTCCTCACTTCTCAGGGTTTGTACCTCCGCGATTTCTGTGACCTTATAGTGAAGTCATTCATATCCAAGCCCCTAAAGACACAGCTCTGTGAGGTTGTATCTGTAGCTAAGTTACATCAAAAAGAGGGATGGTGAGATTCCATTCTCCAAACTGACTCATCAACTCCCTAACACCTCGATGTTCCCAAGATACAAGAAAGGAATTTTTTTTTTACATGCCACCTACATTTGTATAGCACTTGCCCAAACTGTATTTGGTCTCAAGACCAGTGACCTCACAGCAAAATTAAAAAACTTACATTGCAATAGATTGACCTGGTGAGATTTGCCAACCATGACTTTCATAGCTGGTCTGACTGAGTTCAAAATCCTAAGGTTCCACTTTGTCCATGGAACATCTGGCTTGCAGAGTCTGTCACAGCATGCTGTAGGGGCACAACTAATTAATTTCATAGCCACTTCATCGTGTCTAATGCAGCACAAAGACAATAAAGCAGTTTAAATCTAAAATACTAACTCCCAGGCAGGTACAACAGATTTTCATCAAATTATGGAATGGTTTGGGTTGAAAGGGACCTTAAAGACCATCTAGTTCCAGTCCCCCTGCTACAGGGAGGGACACTTCTCAGTAGATCAGGTTTCTGAAAGCCCTATCCAACCTGGCCTTCAGGACTTCCATGTACGGGGCATCTACAAGTTTTATAGGCAACCTGTCCCTGTGGATCACCACCCCCAAAGTGAAGAACTTCTCCCTCATACCTAATCTAAATCTACTGTCTCTAAGCTTAGAGCAATTACCTCTTGTCCTGACACTACATGCGCTTATACAAAGTTCCTTTCCAGCTTTCTTGTAGGCCCACTAGATACTGGAAGGTTGCTATCAAGTCTCCCTGGAACGTCCTGTTCTCCAGGCTGAACAATTCCAACTCTCACAGCCTGTCCTCATAGGAGAGGTGCTCCAGCACCCTGATCATGTTTGTGTCCTTCCTCAAGGCAACAGGTCCTTGTCCTTTTTATGTTGTGGGTCCCAGAGCTGAACACAGTACTTCAGGTGAGGTCTCACATGNGCTGAACAATTCCAACTCTCACAGCCTGTCCTCATAGGAGAGGTGCTCCAGCACCCTGATCATGTTTGTGTCCTTCCTCAAGGCAACAGGTCGTTGTCCTTTTTATGTTGTGGGTCCCAGAGCTGAACACAGTACTTCAGGTGAGGTCTCACATGAGCAGAGTAGATGGGGAGGATCACCTCCCTCGACCTGCTGGCCACACTTCTTTTCATAGAATCGTAGAACTGTTTTGGCTGGAGAAGACCTTTAAGATCATTGAATCCAAGCATTAACCTCACACTGTCAATCCCAACACTAAACCATGTCCCTAAGCACCACATCTACACATTTTTTTAAATACCTCCAGAGATAGGGACTCCACCAACTCCCTGAGCAGCATGTTCTAATGCTTAACAACCCTTTCAGTGAAGAATTTTTTCCTAATGTCCAGCCTTTTTTTCTAATGTTCAACCTTTTGATGCAGCCTAAGATGCGATTGATTTTCTGAGCTGTGAGCACACATTGCTGGGGCATGCAGAGCTTCTCATCAACCAACACCTGCAAGTCCTTCTCTGTAGGGCTTCTCTCAATTGACTCATTGCCGAGCCTGCATTTTTGCATGAGACTGTCATGACCTACATGCAGGACTTTGCACTTGGCCTTGTTGAACTTCATGAGCTTCACACGAGCTCTCCTCTCAAAATTGTCAAGGTCCTTCCGGGGGACATTCCTTCCCTCAAGCATGCTGACCACACCACAGAGCTTCATGTCATCTGCAAACTTGTTGAGGGTGCACTCAATCCCACTGACCATGTCACTATCAAAGACATTAAATGGATTAAATCTGGACCACGTGACCCCATGGGGCAATTCATAATGTTAATGGGACATTCAACAGTAGGATTTGTCCTCTTGCAGTCAGATCACATACTGACCACAGTCCAATGTAGTGCCCTTATGTTAAGGTCCATGTCAGACCATGGGCCTTAATATCATGCCTCTGAGCGACCGTAAAGCACCACGTCATTGAACATGAGCAACTTGCTGGTCCCTCATCCAGTTCACAAAGAGAGGCAGAGAGATAACCCACTGCATACACAATGTTGACAACACTATTTCACAAAAGCCCCTTTCATTTTCCCTGGAAGAGCTGCTTTTGCTCAGGTGCCGCTGAGGAGTTTCCAGATCTTGACTAAACCAGCATTTGCCTCACTTGTGCTCCAGGCCATTTGGAGGTGGTTTCCAAGAAGATCAGTTCCCTCCTGCTGCTGCTACCCAGGCTGGTGAGCCTGGGACTCACAGGACAGTCCCAGCTCATACCCGGGGACTTGTCTGCTGTTAACCCACAGATTTCCCGGCCTGTCCCCACCATCTCTGAGCTGTCTCTGTCGCCACTATGATGTTAAGAAGTCTCTCTGGGCACCTCAGCACCTCTGCAATGTTTCTTGTTAACTAGAATAGGCTTAAAGGAAGCTTGCAGGCAGCCTTGACATGAGCTATTACCTTGTAAAGGACACAGCACAGCAATTACAGGACTATGCAGAGCCTGGGCCCACAATCCTCGTAGCCCAGAAGCATCTTGCATGGCCTTTTCCTGAAGCAATGAAGTAAGTTAATAAAATGTTAGCGCCCATTTATTATTGCTTTTAAATTCTCCACATTTTTTTTCTATCTGCACATACAACCTTTGCTTACCAAAAGAACAGGTGAGAAGAGCTCTTCTTCCCAACTTAGCACATGGAAGGGCTCTCCTTCTCCCCTGGCCCCTGACACTGATCCCCCAGCACAGCTACACAGGAACTGTCAGAGCAGGGAACCTCCAAGCTGCGAAAGACCACGGGGCAAAGGAAAGCCTGTGGCTGAAGACTTCCCTCTGGAAAGATTTGACATCTCCAAACAGTTTGTGTGAAAATCTCAAGGGCATTTATACCACGTGGTCTAAAGAGCCCAGCTGCTGCAATGCTGCTCCAGCAAGAGGCAGTCTCCAGTATTAATGGCTTCTGCTGGTTTGCAGATCTCCTCCTCTCTAACCCTTGGACAATTGCACACATAGCAGCTGTAGTGCCTCTTGCTATCCCAAGGCCTCCTTTTGAGATGCTCCTCACACAGCCTGCCAAATCTCAGGATGGACAATTACCTCTGCTGATTGACATGAAGGAAGAGAGCTTCAGCAGTCATTAGCAGAGACCTTCACTACAACAAAACACACTTGTCTATTCTTCTCCCTTCCTAAAACACAGCTTGTGAAGAGAGAGAAAGAAGGAATGAAGGAGGGAGAGAGGGAAAGAAAAAAAAAAAGAGAGCAAGCAAGAAGATTCTTTTCCCTTCTGTAAACTAAAAGCTCTGTTTTCAATTTTTATGGCTTTTAGCCTGAAGAACTGTACAATTCTTTTTAAAAGAAATATATAAACTGCCATTTGATAAAAAGAAGAAGCTTGCTCTCTAGTGGCTGAATTTAAATAGCTCAAAAAAACAGGCTGCTGAAGAAAGGGAGAGTTTCATCCCAAACATGCTCTGCTCCTAATCTTTGCGCCGCTAAATATTTGCTCTTTGCCAATATTTACTATTGAACAACCACCCTTCCCACTGTTTCCTACTGCACAAAACCCCAATGCAACCCCTCAGATCATGTGCAAACCCCAGGTCTGGGAGCAGAAATGTGCTTCTGAGAAGTGCTTTTCCCAAGGTTGTCTCGCTGCCTTTAGCAGGTCAGTGGCAGGATGTCTGTGTGCTACTACTATCTCATTTCTCTGCTTACAGCGTGTCTGGCAGGAGGAGCCGGGTGCCACAGTGTGATGGGATTAACCCAGCAATGGTGATGAATCAGATATTTCCTATTAACAACTAAGAGAGAAAGGGTAAAAACAAAGAAAGAAGCTGAATCTGCAGCCTCAGTGAAGGCCAACCCCATCTACTTCTTAATTTTTTTAGTGCTAACATTTCAGGGAAAAGCCTATGAGACCTTACGCTTCAGCAGCCAGATGGAGAAGGGGATGAGGCAGATGAAAGCGACAGCCAGGTCTTGAAAGCCCACTTGCTTGGGAGGCCCATTCCCAGGCAGAGTAATTGCCAATCAGAAGCAAACTACTTTATAATTAAAGCATTGTATGAGCAAGGGGATGTCTGGGGCTTTTGCTTAATTGCTAGACATGGCAAGTAAGCACAGATGTATGGAGAGAGGGGCTCAGGCAACACTTGCTGAAATCAGAGAGGATTTTGCCATGGAGCTAATCCAGGTCAGGAACAAAGCTAGGGCAGGCACAGAGGCACTAGCAATTCTCCAGCCAAGCCCTGCTCTGTCTTAGCCCAGGATTGCATCTGCACCACCTCCTCCTTTCCACACACCTGGGGCAGGCAGGAACACAGCCAGGCCCTTAGGGATCTCATTCCCAAAAGAGGAGCTCCGTGCATTTTGTCATCATGGATCATGCAAGTTTGGGCCATGCCCCATCGCTTCTACTGCTCTCGCTCCTGACCCACTGCCCAGCTTACATGCTGCATTGAGGCGCCCTTTGCAGAGCACGGCCCTTGAAAAGTCCTCTTCTGGTGAGTCCTTCTCTTTTCTTTCCATCATTCCTTCCTCAAAGATGGGTCAAGGTGTTTGGCCATAATGTTGGACTACCCCCCTAAGCTGCCCTGCTTTTTGTGGTCAGGAAATCTTCTTCTGCAGGTTAAAATCAGAAAGGGAGTGCTGTGATTATCCAGTCTGGTTTCCATAACCTCGTCCATTGTGCCTCCCAGGACCAGGCCCTTCTCAAACAAAGGTACATCTTTGAGAAATGGCTTTTGTGTGAGAAGAGCAGAGTGATAAGGAAAGCCCATCCCTGGGACCAAGCACTGTGTATGTAAGAATCCCACCCCTCAGAGCAGAAATTCTACTATTGGATACAAATGTTGAATTTTGATCTTGAAACAAATAATGCACACTCATTTACGGAAGAAAACAATCCACACTTCAGTCATAGTTCATCATTACGACATTGCTGCATTTTGGAATTTTTTAATCTTTCTTTTAAGCTTGAGGTTAGCAATACTGTAGATGGAAAATGCAGAACCAGCTTTACAAACCATTTCTGAGTTTAATCAGATCCCTGGAGATGAGGAAGTGACTATGTTAGTTTCTAGGGCTGTCTTTGGCTACAGCATCATTTCCTATTACGAGCTAGTCCAGAGTGGCACAACATCCGTGGGAACAAGGTTTTGGGGCTCTTTGCAAATCCCTAACCTCCCAACAAATACCATCCTCTTCCAAGTTCCTCCAGCACCAGCTGCTGTGGCGTCCTCTCTGCACACCATAAGCTGGACCACACAGAGCTACTTCAGAAAAGATGCCATTAATTCATCCCAGAAGGGACCATCATCCTGTTCCTCTGATACAAGGCAGCAACAATATTACTGAGCCTGGAGTTAGGTTGCTGTCAAGATCAAACAAACTAGACCTATGCCAGTGGAACTGGTAAAACAGGACATTCTCCTTCTTGGGGGTCTTCACTTCAAACAGGCCAGAGAAAAAAGAAAACTTGTATCAACACTCTCTTGCAAATGTCACAACTCTTCCAGGATTTAGAAGCACATTTCCCTTTCTTCCCATCAGTCCTTCCAAGAAGCTAAATCCACTAGCTTGGCCATGATATTGGACTACCTTCTCCAGCTGCTCTGCTCCTCATGCAATACAGTCTAACACCAGAAAGGTACCACTGTAACTACCCTTTCTGATCTGCATAATCTGGCTCAGTGCACCTCTTTGAAGTGATCAAAGGCCCACCCTTAAGAAAAACATCATGAATGTTAAGTTTTCTGTGAAGGAGAAATCATTTCAACCTTGGTTGAAGTCATTGAAGTCCAATGACTGTTACACTCAAAGCAGGAAAATGCCTCTTATTTTTGCCTGAGTTTGCTTACTTTCAGCTTCTGCTCCCTGTTTTTTTCTGTTGATCTGCTAGAACGAAGAGCATTCTGCCATCAAATATCGGTCCTCATCCAGGCAATGGTAAGCATTGACCAGCCCTCTTCTCAGCCTTCTTCCCAATGAGCCAGACAGAGGAAGGCACTGGAGATTTTCTAATGTGCTGCAACTTCTGTTCCCAGATCTGTGACTTTACATAAGACACATGTTGAAGCACATGTTGTTCATTTGCACCCAGCTGAACAACTGATCCTTCTATGACCTGACCTCAAACATTCTCCGTTATCATCTGCAGATGTCATTAGCAGTGGGTTCTACTTCTGCCACAGAAATAACATGTTCATTAGAAACACAGCTTTTGGATAATGAATTGTATCTGTGCTTATGGATTGATCCCCAGAAGTTAATGAAGACGCTATTTAGGCAGATCAGGACCAAGAAGGTAGGTCTTATATACAGGATGGAGGATCTTGTCTGGGAAGCAGTGATTCCAGAAAGGACATAAGACAAGGAAACAGGTTGAACACCAGGTCTTCAGGATGCCATGAGCTTTGCTGGCCAATCTGATCCCTCTTCAGTGAGGAGAAAAGGAAGATCTTGCCTGCCCTGGAGGTAGAAATCTGGCAGGGCTAAGCCTGAAACCCTGCTTAAAAAATGGCATCCCCTCAGGAACAACCCCTCCTGCCTACAGACTGTAGACCAACTTGGGTGAGGAGTACATGACCAGGGAGGTTCCCCTGGCTTCTGAAACTGGATACACCATTCAAGATGGAAGATTAAGTCATTGAAGCTGCTGAAACGTCTCTCCCGCACCTTACAGCGTGTGGGGAGGCTGGAAGGAATGGCAAGCAGATCGTGAGGGAGGGGGGGATGTGCTAGTGCAACGTGACAGGAGTAGAAATTACATAGCACCAAGCTTAGATGCCTCCCCTAACAATCTCTCAGAAACAGTTTTTCTGATTTCCTTTCCAGCACTGTCACACGACTAGATTAGAATTTGCTTACGGACAATCCGACTCAGGCTTCACCAAAACCTAAGGTGCTCTGAACAGGACACACTGGAAGTTCTTTAGTTTGAGTTACACTCCAGCAAAGCTGAATGTTGCATAAAGCAGCTTTTTTTTTTTTTGACCAGCGCTGAATCTGAATGAAGTCCTCTTGTGACTCAGCTTTCATTGCCTGTAATCCAAGACCTTACATCCCTGTTTTTTAAAGGGACTTAGCTCCCATCTCAGTCAAAGTGAAATCGGGGCTGATTAATTCTGTTGACTTGGGTAGTGCGCTATGAACAGGAGATGTCTTTTACTGTAGCTCAAACTTCTTTTAAAAGTGTATCTAAGGAATAAAAGTGAATGATGAGGTTTTCCTTATGTATTCTTAGCGTTGCCGGGGAAACCATTTCCTGTCCGTATTTATCCCATTTCATCTCTGTTTTTTCAGGGAGGGGAGGTAAACCCTCCAAAATAAACAGACAATACTCTGAAATGAAGGTACTTACTAATGAAACGTGGAACCCCCAAGGTACACAGCATGGGATCTGGAACTTTTCCAGTTGAGGTCACTAGTTGAAAAACATCCCAAATTAATAGCTTCTGGGGGAAAAAAAAAAAAAATATATATATATATAACGAATGGACAGCCTGTGTTGCTGGTGGTCTGTGTCTAGTCCATCTTGGACCCAACTGTATCTGGGGGGAGAGGAGAAAGATATTCATCAGTATTGTTGTGTGCAGCTGGCCCTTGAAGTTTATTCTCACCAAGAGCCGGTTCTTCTAGACCAGACCTGACACACATCTGGAAAGCATTGCAGGGACTTGGCAATCGTGTGAGTAAGGAAAGGCCTTTGTGGTGGGCCCACAGCAGCACTTGTGGTGCTCACAGAGCACCTTGCAGAGAATCCACAACACAACTGCCTGCCACAGACTGACATAATGTGGCCAGGATCTTTGTTCATCAGCAGTGAACTCAATATATCCGTAGTAAAATAACAGAGATGGAAATAAACGTATGAAACTGCCATTGGCTTGGTGGGATTGACTGCACTTGAGAAAGGGTGCCCATCTCCTTCCTTTTTCCCAGGAAGGAGTCCAATATTGAAGGAGGATGGTTAGACCTATCTTCATGCCATTAACCTAGAACTCAGTTTCTCACTTTTCACATGCTCTACTACCTCATCCCATGAGAAGTGGGTAATAGCGCTTCTCTATATCACAGAAGGGCAAATACATAAAAGACTGAGACACGGAAATATCATCTTCTTGAGGACAAACCCCATTGTTTCAGTGACATACTGCCCTGTGCTGTCAAAAATGACAGCACTGTAATTATCCTTCTGACTTCTGTCCCAAACAGATAACACATCACTCCTCTTGCACTTCACAAGACCCTGGCAGCAAACAGCTCTCTCAGATGAGATCCCACTTTCTGTAGATCTGGAGATTCACCTCATCCAGAGATGAATCCAGAGGAAAAAAAACAAACCACCAGCCCTAGGGCCCTCAGCTGGCAATTTGCGTGCAAGTTCCATGCAGACCTGATGGGCTGGTGTCCAACATGCAGCATATCATGATGGGCGGTGAGAAAGCACAAGCGTGAGGATCAGCATGCTGCCACACACTTGCCAATTCTGGGCCATTGTGGAGTAACTCTGGAAGCTAAAACCCACGATGATGGGGCCAGCAGGGGGGAAAGTAAGGTGGAGAAAAAGGTAACCATGCCTGCCCTCCTCATCTCTCTTCAGGTGTTCGTATCTTCCTGACGTGTTTTTTTCCATTTTGCTGTCTTAAACATTCCTGGTCATGTCAGAGCAAGAGTTTAGTGGGAAATCCCTCATTGAGAAGATTATATGCAAATACATTAAAATCGGAGCATATCGCTAGAAACACATTGTGGAACCCGTAGGTGTATTTGGCCTGTAGCTTTTCAACTAGAGAGTGCCAACTGGGCCAAAACCCTAACCCTGTGAAAGCCAAGGGCTTTCTTCCAGGGACTCCAGTGTGTTGAGGATGCAGCTCCTCTTGTTTGGTGCCCAAGTGTTTCCTGTTCTAACCCAAACCAGGACACATGTGGAGGAGGTGGCTGGCCTAACAGGCACTGCGACCAGCCATCGGGCTTTGCAGGTCTCCAAGGCAGGAAATGATGAGGGTGGTGATGAAAGTCTGGGGAGGAATTTGGCCTCACACAAGTACTCAGAGCATCCTGCCACTTCTCCTTTCCTAAAAGCATGATCCAGTGTGCAAACAGATCCCTCGGGGAAGGAAACTGAAGCTGTGTTTTGAAAGACAGGGTCTCAAAATGGTGCAAACTCCCACAGGGGCCTTTTCTGTTTCTGAGAACGTTTGCTTTGCTTGTCTCGATTGCCAGCAAACTTAGCCTACATCCTATTAAGTCAAAAGAAGAGTGGCGACAAAGGATTTAAATGATCAGCTTCTCAATCAACCTCAATGAGAAAGATTAAACAATTTTATGGAGACAGACCATCCATCTGCAGATGTCACAGGCTAAGTTCAATTAGGCAGTCTCACCACACCCCTGCATTTGAGATAGCTCTGAGAGATAGCTAAGCACATATTTAAACCCAAAACAAAAGCAAACACAGGAAGCTCCTCTAAATTCTGGGCAAAGAAGATGGGTGAAGGGCGGAGCTGCCTACTCATTTTCTGGGAGGGTGAAACTCCCTCCCCATGCCCTTGGCTCGTGATGGTCACCCCTGGGGCACTGGCCCAGGGCTTAGCACAGGGAATAAATTGCCAGGGGCAAGGGTGATGGGCAAATTTCTGGTCCTGGCTTCCTGTAAAAGGGAACACAATACACAGGGTGTTCACTCTGCAAATCTCCTTGAGCACGGTGCATAAGGGGAAGGAGCAGGGAGGCAACACATGGAAGCAGACCTGATGGATTCAGACCAGAAAATGTAACTGCCTGTATAGCTGTGCTGGCTCAGGGTGAAAAAAAATAAAAGAAAATAATGTTTCCCAGCTCATGGAGCTGTCTGGGGCAAATCAGAGTGAGCACACAGCAACTCCATCAGCAGAGATCTTTAGTCTCTTATTTTCCAGGAGATCATAGTCAATAGCAGACATCACTTTCAGAGCCCTCAGCTGCACTGCCACCATGCCAGCCTTGCTTCATGGCAGGTACTCAAGAGCTTGCCAGTACTACTCAGCTCCTAGGCCATGAGTTACATCTCAGTCTTAGTCTTACATCCTGAGATGTAAGGAGGGGAGTGATGCATGGAGCTCTGCCA
>WEIS01085449.1:0-23635 GCA_013389965.1 Todus mexicanus
GATATCAAGGTAGACATTTAATTGCATTGATGAATGTACAGACCCTGACACAATTAATTTTTGGCTGAGGAAGGCGTGTGAAGGTGAGCCATTAATCATATACTCTTCATCAAATGTCATTATTTGGGAATCCTGAGTGTTTCATTTCAGGGTTACTGTGAATGTATCTGCTTCATTACCTTCCCCAGCTGGGCGGAAGGTTTGGTGTCAGATTTGTTTGCTTAACCTCAGTATAAGGTTTCCATAGCTCTTCATTTTCATGGTCTTGTCATGGAGCTGTTTAATGGTGAGAAAACTGCGCTTGGCAACCTGAGCTATAACTCCAAGAGGATGATGCTGTTTGCAGTTATGCAGTTACTCCAATTCCACTTGCACACCAACGTGTGCCCCATAGCTCCGAGCAGCCAGAGGCCAAAAGTAGCTTTAATCCATGCAAAACTCAAGTCCACGTCTAAACACTGTGAAGGCCAAGACTTTCAGGAGAGAGAGTGGAAGAATTGCACATTAGCTAAAGCTTAATAGTAGAATGAGAGTAGCTACTGGTGGCAAATAGTGCCCATGTTATTTATTCTGCATTTAGCATCTTTATGAAGTGCCTCCCTCCTCTGTCTTTGCTAGAGAAGGATGAGCTTGGCCATGCTAGGTGCACCTCAAAAGATTTCTGAAAGATGAGAAGCACAAACGGTGGCTACAATTTCTTGCCAGTTAATAAAAATGGGCTTTGGGCATAGGAATCCTCAACAAGGCTGCACTGGCCTAAACTTGTTCAGGAGAGTCAACATCAAAAATGAATTGGCGTGAACATTTAGAAGAGCTGTTAGCTTATTTTTTTCATCTTTTAGAAGAAAGTATTGCTCCTGTAAGTGAAGCTTATTAAAACCTGTGGCTTCTGCCTCTGCAAAGATCAAATTCTGATGTATAATATGTATTTAAACATCTGATTTACTACATCTGACTTTCTCAGAGTGGCACAGGGGAAGATTTGACCATTGGGCTCTGACAACAGTGGAACAAATTCTAGACTTGGGTGCCTGAAGGTAATAGTATAAATCCTTGCTGAGACTCCTAAGCTTGACTTGACCAAAAAAAAACTTAACAAAAGAAGAAATAAGAGAAGGGAAAAAAAAAAAAGAAAGAAAGAAAGAAAATATTTTGGCTAATTTCAGCAATGTCTGCTCGCCATCCCTGTGAAGGTGGTGAACAATTAGAAATTGTTTCCTACGTGGGGATTTAAGTTTTGCTGTGTTGGATTTTGTCCTTCAAAGCCAGAGGAAAGCCCTTGCTTCCAATGCAATCAAAGGCACTCTCATTGACAAAAGCCTAATTATGACCCTTCACTCCTCAAAAACGTAAATAGTAAGTAATGAGGATTATTGCCAATTTGACATCTTGTACGCTCGCTGGCGTTCACAGAAACCTTTCAAGCAAATGGTGGGGATTAGCACAAACCAGTTTGTACAGCTGTCTAGGTTTTGTTGAATCAGGAGCCCAGTCTGCAGAAAAATATGTGGATTATCAGCAAATTCTTACTAGTGGTACAGAAAGAGAGGCAGGGAGAGGTATTCTGACTTTAGAGAAATGGCCAAAGCCATGGCTAGGGAGTAACAGATACGGCCTTTGCTGCAGTAGTGAGGAACATTTTTTCTTTTTTCCTGGATTTCATGATTGTAGAAACAAAGCCCAAGAAAGAAACTGAGATTTAACATTTCTCTTAATTACATTAATGTATTTAATTAATAACCATCACTCTGGTATTCCTTTGTGATGGGCCATGATTCCTTCAAGTCTGTTTAACCAAAGTGAACTTCTGCTCTGGTATTATCCAGACCATTGGGGTGAAGAATGTGTAAAAATTTAATATTAGAGTATGAAAATGCAAAAAAACCATATTAGCATGCCTTATTTCTGTATGTTATACAGAACATCTCCCAGTAACAATAGGAGCATAAGAGCACATATCCACACAGTCAGATAAATCCTGAAAGACAAGACCCCTCTAGACTTTGGGGGGGGTGGTGGTGTGGAGCTTCTGTGCCAGGGAGATGTCATCAGGAAGGTTTCTGACCCATGGTGATGTTTCAGTTTTTTCCTTTGACCACAGAGTTTAGGGGTGATGAAGGGAGATGAAATCTCAGATATTTTGTGAAGGGAGTAAGCCCTGGTGGAGATTCAAGGATGGTAGCTACTTTGGGATTGTCTCCAATCTCAGGGGATGGTGCTGGAGGAGCATGTGGCCATTACAGAGGATAAACTTTGGGGTAAGGCACCTCATTACATCTGTCTGTGGCAGGGGCTGGAGAAGCTCTGGGTGGCTGCAGCCACCTTGGTGACTCAGGAGAGCTCGTGCAGCACCAGAAACCCACAAGACAGAGGAGGGGGGAATGAAAATCCTTGGGAAACTGGCCTTAGGTCACCTCTTGTTCCAACTGCAGTTTCTTGGCACAGGTTTTGTTATTAAAGACATGTCACTGCAATTAAATCGCGTTAAAGTCAAACAAGCTGCTGGTGAGCACTGCTCAGAAGTCATGCTGCTGTTAAACTGACCCATTGTTTTGGGACAAACTTTGAGACAGTTTCTGGAGCTTTGTTTGGAGTAGGTGGAAGCCGCAGTGGTAATCACAGGAAGCCTCCATAGCCTCTCTGTTTAGAAAACCAGGATGCAGGGACAGCAAATGTTGTCAGTGGAGGAGCTTACAAAGCAGACAGCTGTGCTGCAAAATGGGAAACCTAAATCCACTGCATGCAGCTGCTTCTCTGGGGACCCCAGCTACAAATCCAGGGCATGGGAATGCCACCAGAGCATGGACCTGCACCGGCTGTACCACACCTTTAACCATAGTTCGGCTCTAGTTTGGCTAAGAGAGCCAAGAGAGGGTCCAGCTGCCCTGGGCTGGGCTCGAGGTGTCACATGTGCTTGAAAAAGAAATGTGGAGAGCACAATTCTCAGGATTCATACCACCATTTTCACTCGTATTGCGTTTTGTATTTAAGAAGAGGTGTGCAGCTGAGAGGAGGTGAGGTTTTTTCATACACCTGTGTGTGTTTTCAGTATGAGCTTCCAGGCACTGCTTCCATGCACCTGCTTTTGCATCCTCAGACCATCCACGTGCTCTTACAGTTGCCAGCCACAAGAGGCTTCAGGAAGGCAACAGCAAAAGGCATCACCACAAAATGTGCCTGTTGAGTCCTCTCCACCCTTCTTTCGACTGCCTATTGCTTTGTCCATTCTAGTTTTAGCATTGAAAAGAAGAGATGTGGTATTTTTAAGGGCTTGTTTCTGCATCAAGCTCTCAATCTATTTTTCTACACCATCAATAGTTTTTTCCATGTGAACTTTTTATCAGTGGTTAAACCACATGATTGGGAGTGCTACAACAGAAAAGAGTCTTCTCCTCCCTGCAGAGCTGTTGGAGTTGGCGCAGTGTCCAAAATCTCATGTCTGTTGCTGCTGTGATGAGAGGGGAAAGAGAATTAAGCTGCTTTGTGTTAGGCATCAGCTGGAAGGAGTTACAAGGTTGTGGTACATATCCTTGTTGCATTCAAGCTTTATTCACTCTCTTGAGGTAATGCTGTCACAATGTTTACTGTTACAATACATGGATTTTTATTTTTCTTAGTGGAGTGATTGCAAGGAGCAGAAGGGTATGGCCTTCACTTCAGCATGGCTAAAGCAAGTAATTCCCCAGTGCAGAATCACAGACTGGTAGAGGTTGGAAGAGACCTCTGGAGATCATCGAGTCCAAACCCCCTCCTAAAGCAGATTCACCTAGATCATGTTGCACAGGACCATGTCTATGAGGGGTTTGTACACCTTCAGAGAAGGAGACTCCACAGCCTCTCTGGGCAGCCTGCTCCAGGGCTCTGTCACCCTCACAGTAAAGAAGATTTTCTTTATGTTTAGGTGAAATTTCCTGTGTTCCAGTTTGTGCCCATTACCCTTTGTCCTGTCACTGCACACCGCTGAGAAGAGTCTGGCCCCACCTTCTCAACTCCTGCCCTTTAGGTATTTGTAGGTATCAATAAGGTCTCCTCTCAGTCTTCCCTTCTCCAGGCTAAACAACCCTAGGGCTCTCTGCCTTTCCTCATAACTGAGATGCTCCACTTCCCTCACCATCATTGTAGCCCTGAACTAGCAAAATGATCTGCAGCAGATTTCTTTTACTTCTCTGTCATCTAGCTGCCAGCAAGAGGAGTTTAGGGCTGTATTTTGTATATGTGCTTCAGTCCTGTTTCCATCTGAAGCTTTCTCTCAAGTCCTTCCAAATTCTTTACCATAAAAGATAATAAAACAGTGCAGCGCTTCACTAAATGGCATCCAGAACTGTTCCTTCAAACACTAAATCAAACTGGGAGCAGGTCAGTAGTAAGGGGAAAGACTGGAGAATATTCACTTCCCTTCGGAGAAGCTGGATTTTTGCCATCAGTGAAAACCTGGAATCCCCTCACTCTAATGAAAACTTAGTAGGTACTTAATAATCATCTCTTTTTTTCCCCCCAAGACTCTACAGATACCCACCAGTGCTGATTTACTGTAAGCACTGCATAGAAAGCAGTGTTAAATCTTGCTGCCTTCTGCTTTGGAGGTCACAGAGAGATCACTGAAGGAACCTCGGCAGTGGTAAATGCAAAGCGTAAAATACTGTCCTTGAGCCCCAGTAAAGGAGCCAAGCCTTAATCACATAAACAGATTCTCATATACTTTCCCCATGCTATTTTATGAAGTGCTTATATAGCTGAAAAGATTAACTGTGGAAAAAGAAGGCTAGAAAAAAATATTTTTAAGGCTTCCTATTTATGGCTTTACTACAGTCGAGGAATTAGTTTGCATTTTATAAAGCCAAAAAGTGGGGGAGGAGGGAGAAGGAGGGACCTGAATAAGGAGAGGTATTTGCACAGCTCTCAGAATGTAAAGAAAAACTAGAATCCCGAGGAGTTACTGCTGTCAAATGCAGACACGCAGGCAAATCCTAGACTGGAGCAGGATTCAGTATCCAGGCAACGTCAACTTTTCTTTTAAGCTACTGCCAGCCCCACTGACAGCTTTTGCCACTTTATGATCACATTAATTAGAAAAAAAAAGCAAAAGCCTGACGTCGATGAAATTCTTAGAAATTACTTTCTCATCCATCCAGCAGCCATGAGGGTCAGCAACACACGGCACATGCACATCTTGTGAAAATTCAGAGGGAAAAAACCTCTGATGAGTTAGTTCACGGCTAGGAAGGTGTGTGGCTCCTTGTTTCTTCTAAACCTAGCACCTCCTTTCCCCCAAAGTTTCTTATCCTCTCCCTTGGCCACGGATGGTTACTGTGCATTAGGGAATGGATTGTATTTGATTAAGCCATTTATAAGCAACTTCTGAAAGCAGAGGTTGCAGGATTAGAGGAGCCCTTTGTTGTGCTAGAAAAGCCTCCACCTCTTCTTTCCTACTTCTTTTTGCATGGTGCCAAAGCCAAGTGTCTAAATTAGATTAGGAACTTCATTAGTATGCTAATAATGCTAATATATGAAGGTAAGAAGCCCTTGCATTGGCAGTCTTACAGAGGAAGGTGGAAGCTATGGGCGCAGAATATGTACAGCCTGATGGGCTTAGGACCTCAAGGCTGTAGGGACCGTGCTACAGGGTAGGTAAAGAAAGGATACTGGTTTGCTGTCTTCATTTACTGAAATGCCAGTATTTTTGTGCTGGAAATGTTATTACCGTGAAGCTGAAATTTTTGTTGGGCCTAAGAAGTTAAAACTGTGCTGAGGAGCCAGCCTCATTCTCCACTGGGGACAAACTCAGGGAGTGCTGAGTGTTCCCCAGACACAGCTGCATGTTTTGTGCTCTTGGAGCAAAAGCAAAACCACCTTTCACCTTGGGAAGTGCCTTGTGGTGACAACAAAGAAAAGGTCAGTAAGATACATAGAGCTTCCCAATCATTAAGGTCAAGTAATGCAAAAACCCAGAAAAACCTGTTGCTAAACATGAACCTGTTTAGCTCACTGCTCACTAAGTAGCTGAGCACATTAGAAGGAGATGCAGGGGGACCTGCTAAGCTGCAGAAAGTCTTTTGGACTCTGCTGGTGGCCCAAGCCTTCCCTCCCACGCCAGATTTGTGTGAGCTGTTATGTGGCAGTTTTGTGTGGGCAGGGAGGATAAAGACTAGGGCAGGAGCATTCCCCTCTGCTCCCAGCTCCTCCAGAGCTTCATGCACAACCCTGAGCAGATCTTCTCTGTATTTTGGTGAAGTTTCATTAATTACTGTAGTTTAAGAGTGTGAATTTTGTAGCAGATGTCTGTAAATAGGGAGGGCTGAAGGGTGCAGAGGGAATTTGAAGGGACTGATTTAGGCTGATGATGCTGAAGGCTGTGACTCAAATACCAGGAGGACTTTGTCAGTACTGTCCTTGAGTCTGAAGCCTGTATTACATCTTTTAGCATCTTTTGCAGGGAAAGAACCACTTGGAAATTAATATAAAGAGGTTTTGAGAAGCTCAGTTTTGCTGGCAATGAGCCTGGTTTCTGCTACTCGGGCCAGTGAGAGTTTGGTCTCTTGGGCAGAGGGCTGATGTCTCCACCCTGTGCTTGAATTACCCCACCCTGAGCAATTCCTGAAGACACGGGGGTTTTGCTGTTTGCCTTTGAACACAGAGGCTGTTAATGGATACAGGCAGCAATTAAGCAGCAAGGAAAGCCAGAAACCTGTGGTCACCATGAATATCTACTTCATCTACTGTAGGTCTTTGTTTTCTTTAAGATTTTTAATTATGTTTCTGGTTAACAGGCGTAGAAAAAGGATTGTAACACACAGCGTTTGAAGATGGTTTTTCATCTGAAGCTCTCACAGAGATGGTGTGAGTTTTCCTTGGCCATGCAGTTGCCCGGTAGCAAAATTGAGAATACAACCAAAGTCTTTTAATGCCATGCTCAACCTCCCCTCCTCTGCCCTATTTGTATTTTATTGTGACTGGAAACAACCCTCCTGCTTTACAGGAATATGTAGCATGGAGCAATAATTTCTGTTTGTGTCTGTTAGCACAGAGGCTTTAACATTTTTTGCTCCAGTGACATGCTTGCAAATAAGACAGCCAGACTTGCCAGGCCTCATTGCCAGCTGCTGAGGTGATGACGGAGTATTTTGTTTCCACAGATAGGTGTAATGTAATGTAATAATAAGAAAAGCATTCAGTCTGTAACACTGGTAGGTTTCCACAGGCAGGTTTAGGCAACTTTGAGAGCCAGAATTGCAGCAGGCTGCATTAGGAAAGCTCATAGGATTGTGGTAGAAATGTGACCCTGAAAACAGAGACACCTAAGCGAAGGACTCAGGATGCAGGATGGTTCTGGGGCCAACCAAGAAATTCAAGAGTTGCGATTTGTGCTGTTGGATATATTCAGAGCTCTGTAACCATAACATAGAGTTTCTGCTTTGATTCTTGGTGTGGAATTTAAGCTGATTCATGATGTCAGAGCTACTTTAAGCACTGAAGCCACTTTGACAAGATTTGGGAATCTGATGGCACTGTACAAGTTCTGGTCATCCATGATACTAATTTTCAAGTGACTTTACAAGATCAACTAGTGCTGTGATTGTCCCAATGCATTGCTAAGCTAAGTCACCACTAAAAGATATTTCATGGTTCTAGAAAGGCTTGAGATGTTTTAAGGAAGGGAACGGGGAAAGATACTGGCTGCAAATTGTTGGCTTGAGACCAGTGTCGAGCTGAGATGTGCCTGAGCACTGGTAGCTGGTCTCTGATTCACAAGAGTACCCTTAAACCTAAATAAGCAAGGAAGTGTTGCACAGGGAGTTACTGTGATATTGCCTCTTCCTTACTCTGTCTCTAGCTTTCAAGCTGACCCCCCAAGGACACACTTGACAGCCTTCTCAGTCTCTTCCTTTATCATTAGCTGTTGTGAAAAGGTTTCAGACTATTTTTTCTTCTGCCAGGTATTCTGTGTGCAGATTGGCAGGGTTGGCTTTTCCGGGAATATTCTCTTACTGCCTTGTGGCTCCCAGGTTTCCTGCCTTTCTCTTGTCTAGGCACAAAGACTCAAAAAGCTTTCTCTAGTTCATGTCTGTGTTGATCCCAGCCAACCCACTGAGATTTTACACATAATCCTTAAATATAACAGCTCTGAACTTTATAGCGCTTGATGTTTTTACTTGCACAGTGAATGAACAGGCAAGCCATCCCACATGATCCCTTGATTCACTCCTATCACAGGCTTGTGGCTCCAGCAGTCCAAGCAGCTTCCCAGCTGGATGCCATGGATGTGTTGGATGCTTTTTTCCAAGTTACCTGTCTGCCAGTTACATGAATTTGTAGAATCATCAGGAAATGGGAAATATTTGGGCTACAATGGGTTTTAGCTCATTGTAGACATTAAAACAATGTCAGGTTTCCCTCACATGTCCACTGTCTTGGTCTTTGTCTCTTCTGTACCCTCGCAGATTGCTAAGGTACCTCTGTTGCCTTCTCAGTAAACTGGAGGGTCTGTTTTTCTCACTGTTCTTTCATCTCTTGAAAAGTCAGTGAAGTTTCTTTTGCTAACAAAATCACTATGTTTGATCTAGGCAAAAAAATCTCAAACTCCCCAACCCCCAAAAAACAACGGGGAAAGAGAAAACAGAAAGATTTTGAATGATTTGTCTTCCAGACCTCATGTATATGATAGCGAATGTTTCTTCCTCTATACTCCCATCTGCTCTGGCAGATCTTCCGTAGTCTGGGCAACTAATTCTGGTAATCTTGTCGAAGCTGCAGCATGTGAGACAGCCACCTCACGCACATAGTGGTTTAACACAGTGTGAACAATATGTCAGGTTTTTGCAAAGGAAGGAGCGGAACTGCTGAATCCAACAGACTTTGTCTTGTTCTGTTCCTTGCCGGCCTTGTGCCATCCCACTGCACAAGGACTTGGGAAAGTTACTTCTCCCTGTGCAAAGAAACTACAAACCATGGTGCTTGCCTCTCTTCTGGTGAAGATGAAAAGATGCTAAATCAGATCAACCTGATGGCAGTTCCTGAGCTGTTTATTTAGGGAAGTTAATAGAGACCATTTGCCAGTTGTTCAATTATTATGACATTAATGTATGCAAAGTGCTTGAGTTTATTGTTTGCTTACAACTAATGATGCTTCAGAATCGTTAACTCGTAGGAAAAGTAAGGGTAGAAAATGAGGAGAGATCCTGGGGGGTTTTTGTACATTTTGTTGTTTCTAAAAACATCCCCTGTATTGTTTCTTAACTACCAGACGAGGGTCTGCTGTGTTTGCTAGGGGTGGCTTGGACAACGAGACCAGGGGAGCTGGCTGCAATGCAAAGAGGCTGTGCAGGGGGATGGATTTCAGCGCAGTCCCTGCCTGCGCACAGTGGATTCCTCCCTTTCTGTCATAATCCCCTTGCCTCAGCAATCCCACTTATAATGACAATGCAGCGTTGGGTGATCCTTTAGGAATTTCCCCTCTTGGCATTAGGCTTGTGTTTAGGTCATGGGACTGGGATCTAGTCCTATGCAATGTCCTTAGGCATTCATGTAAATATACTGTCAGTGGCTACACAACAAGTAGTTAAAGCCCTTCCTATGGATACCCCCACTAGCCATTGAGATTTTGTGAACTTTGAGTTTGGGTTCAGTGAGCAATTCAGCTCAATGCTGGTCTAATCCTCCAAGACTCCACTTTCACCGTCAACAAAAACATTTTTGCAATAGTTCATGGAAAATGTCCGTTTTGTGTAAACACCTGCATTAAATACCCCTATAGGTGTCTGAATGTAGACCTCAGGCTCTGCTGCACCATCACAGCAGCGAAGAGCACGAGAGGCACACAGATGCAGATACATTTACCCTTGAAGACAGGAGTTCCCAAGGAATTCTTTCTTCCTCTGTAAGTTGCTGCTTTCTCACTGCTGAACCAAACGAGGTCCCTCTTTCATCACTGAAGAAGAGGTCAGTTGTCAGTGAAGTTGCTGAAGCCAGGAATGAGAACGGCTTTTTAAGCATTAGCTAAGCATTTTGCTTCTCAAGGTGTGCTTCAGTTTTCTCTTCAGTCAGCCGTTCTGTGTTGTCCCACATGTCTAATAGGATACTGGTGACCCCTGTTTAGAATTTTATGTGTATAACACGTATAGCACATATGTCTTCATTATATCTGCTGTGGCATAGGAATAGGTCACTTGTGGGATGATTATCAACCCCAACATTGCATTACCAGCATTTTTTATTGTTAGGAACACTTGAGACTATTTTCAACTAAAAATAGCAGATAATAATAATACCAAGCCAGGAGAAGAGTGTGTTTGTTGTTGTATTTTGTGCATAAGCAAATTTCTTGGCTTTTACTGTTAGATTCTTCTGCTTTGTGTGGGGAGCAGAGGGATACAGGAGTTGAAATTACTTTGAAAGCTCATCATCCTGCCTAGATTTTAGGATGAGGGCATTGCTTCCAACGTTCATGTTTGTCACTAAAGTTGTATTTTGGGATAAGTGTGGCAGCATGAATGTAAAAACTACAGTAAATGTGTGTGAAGTTGTTTTACTCCTAATACTCCTACAAGCTTATGAATTGCCAATGTCTGGCTGTGCACTGAAGGATGCTCGCTGGGTTTGTATAGGGTTGACATCTGAGGATGGCTGAGAATTGATGCAAGCTGCTCCTAATTCAGTGAGTTTTCCTCTTCTCTCCAAACAAATCTTCTGAGGCAGAAAGAGTGGAGGACTGCATTTCTGTCGAGTCGTGGTGTTCAGATTTTTAGTGTCTTGTGTTCCAGGGTGTTCACTACAGGGTAGTGGTATGAAGTTCACTCTTCAGGTACTGGCCATCCCTCATGTATTGCTTTCTCAGAGTAATTTCTGACTTTATTCATTTGCTGTCATTCACTTGATGACCCATGCAGTGCTGGTTGAAAGACTTTAATTTAAACTGAGGGGGATATTTTGTTCAACCCTACAATGCCCATTTTAACTTTAACATCATTTAATCTGTGCCAATCTTGCATGAGAAGTGAGCAAGAGGGAAAGGAAAGGGAAAGGGAAGGGAAAGGAAAGGAAAGGGATTTATGATGTTCCAGTGAATCCTACCTGCTTCTCAAGGTTTTGTGGATAGACAGGGTTGAAAGACTTGATAAAAACAAGAAGGAGAAGCAAGAAGATATGAGAAAAACACAAGTGGAAACATTATCCCAAGGAACTTTATTGTCTCTTCTAATTTTTTTTTTTTTTTTTTTTAGAAGTTACTGCTGAGATGTTTTCCTTCAGCTGAGAAAATGTTAAATTTTAGGAATGCTGGTGTCACACCAGACATCCTGTACTTGCTGGATCAAATGCTGTTTTGCTGGTTTGAGCACAGCCAGATTGCGGTGTATATAAGAATGGCTCCATTTTCCACATTGCAAGTTAAAATTGCTAAAGAAATGAGCACTGGAAACATATGCACCACAGTTTATTAGTAGGATGTAGGGAAATGATAAAATTATCGTCGGTCCCGGCTTATCAGTCTTTTGGGGTAGGTGCTCTGAGCCGAAAATACAGTATTTTTCTTACTAGAAATTACCAGTATGCCAACACTACCATCGCTGTTACTCCTGTTCCTGCTGGTTCGTATTATAAGCTCTGCAAAGGTAGGATAAAAAAACATCACAAAGACGCCAGGATGTAATTTATAAGTAATTTACCAAGAGTTCTGGGGAATCGAGTGTGCACCTTTGGGACTGCTAAAAAGAAGGAAAATTAAACTTTCTGATTTTTCAAAACCAATTTAGTGCCAGCCTGACAGCTTCGGTGATTGAAACGGTTCTTAACGCACCGTGAAAGCAGCATGAAGTAGTATAAAAAAAGGGGGATAAGGACAAAAACTCATTACAGTGAAACACTTGGTTATGATTATGGGAAGTAATTGAGCCCAGCTTGGAGTCATAAACTTGCAATTCTTTTATGGGGTGTGAGCTGGACTTGGACCAGATGGAGAAAGTGGTCGTTTATATTTCCCTTTGAATACGCAGCCTGCATGCTCGGTGTAACCAGCCTGCAAATGGTGTTTGGGCAAAAGAGGCTTTTTATTATTGTGAGTTGCATCACTTGAAGTCTTCAGGGTTTGTTTGGGTTTTTTTCAGAGCAAAGACCACTTTTACATACTTATTTGCATGTCATTTTGAACTATTTTCCAAATTTTCTCTTTCTATGAAATATGGTTGCAGTTCAAATCAGTCCGGTGTTGCGAGGCTTGTAAACATGTCCTGGCGCCGCTGACAATGCTAGAAAATGTTTAATTTTGCCAACGTCCTTCTACAGCCTGAATTTAAAAGGGAAAAGTAGAAAAATTCCAATTTAGGGCAGTTTTTAAGAATAAGGCAGAGAAATGTGATCCATGTAGAAATGCAAATGTGATTCATGCTTTACTTTTCTGAGACTGGATCTGAACTTTATTTCTTTGAGTAATGACAAAACCAGAGGGAATTTCAAACAAGGAAATCCTCAGCAACAAGGCAAGGGAAATAGTTGGGTTTGCTGATTTGCAGTCAGGAGCTGCTTGAAGCGTTAAATGTCACTAAGGGGATACATATGCTCTTTAGCCTTCCTGTTTTGTGCTAAATAAGCTCTTAAATCTCAAGGAGGAAAGTATTGGTTTTTCCATTTTCACACCAGAATAAATCCAGATAGGACTAACTGGTCCCCATCACCTGACCCGCACTCTGCTGCTACATTTGTATATCAGGTTAAAGCGCCTATTAAAAAGGCAAGTGAGGAAATGGTTCGAAATATTAACATTTAAAGTATTTTCACCACTGCACAGAATATACACCTCTGTGAGATGGACGGATCAGTTTATGTTTCAAAACCCTGAGGTCTGGGTCAGAGAGGATGGTGTTACGGCATTTTCCATATTTCCTATCTGGTGACCCAATCTGAACATTCAACCCTCAATTCTACCTCCTAGAACAAATCTTCACATTGCATTCAGAGAAAGGAGTATTTTTGTTATGTTTTTGCCTAAGGAGTCACGTTAAATCACTGTAGGGAGGTACAAAAGGGGATTTTATCCTGAGAGGTGAAGAACTAAAAAGCAAGAAGCATCAATAAGAGGGAGCATGGCCATGGATGGGGCTTTTTAGGGTTGAATTGGAGATGACTCGTGCCATGACACTCCTCTCCTTATGTGGCCCAGTGAATTAGTGAAAGATACAGCAGATGGAAGTTGATCTTCGTATGCTCCAGCCTCTCTTTTTAGAAAGAAACCAAGTGCTTTAAGGGGATGGAGGACTGGGATGCGCAGGGGAGGACATTGCTGGCTGGGTTGGGCAAATAGCAGCTGATGGATAAAGGCAAGAATTGGCTTAAGGTAGATGTCCACAAGTTGTGGAGCCTTTTTAAGGCACTTTTAGGGACTTGACACTAGGTTATCAAAGTAAAACTGTCAGAGAAACAGATAAATCGGGGTAAGAGGGTGGTGGGGCTGGAGGCAGGTTGGCAAGTTGTCATCGTAAAGGCTGCTCTAAGGTCATGAAATGGCTCAGGTTGGGCCAGCTCAGCAGTTAGAACAGGACTGGGGAAGCATTTCACACACATACATAAGTGTTTGCTCCTTCCCTCCAGTAGTTTTATCAAGCTGCCCAACGCTTCATACCTCTGAGTGAGCCAGTGTGTGGTTTTTGGAAGGGGATGGTGTTATCCTTATGGAGCTCCAGAAGCATAATACACTATAACTAATTTGGGAGACTTAAAAGTAGCTTGACAAGAGTCCATTTCATGGTTGTTTGGAAGGGATTTGTGTTTTAAATCTGCAGAACACAGATGGCCCCAAAGGAGCTCTTTGAAGCCCAGCTTTTTATTAGCACTTTTGTAAGATCCTTCCACTGGAATCATTAAGAAGATGTAGTATCTGGTCTAAAAGTGCTAGTATCTGTTAGACCATTAGCTGTGGGAGACAAAATGATCATACTCAAAACACTTAGTACCTTTTTTAACAAATTACTGTGAAAGTCAGTTGTTAAACAGCGTTGTTTCATTCTCTGGTAGCTCTATGCAAAAACGTTAGGGTCTTGCAGCTTTCCTTAATAAGGGGAAATGAGCCCTCCTGGTGCAATGGCCCTGTTGGAAAAGGTCATCAGCGACTATTTATCCTTGGCCTCTATTAAAAAGGGGGCTTTTTCTCGTGCTGAAGCAATACCAATTCTTATCTCATTAAAAAAGGATTTAAACTTTTTGGTTTCTGATGACATTAAGTCATTCTCAGCAGTACTTTGGCCTCTGAAGGATGAGGAATGCTTTTCTAAGGAGGGAAGACCCGAGGTCTAGATTGCATTGGTGTTGCAGGCATCACTTCTTGTGTCTTTGGCCAAGTAGGAAAGGGAACTGGATAACTGTCTTCTAATATGTAAAGGGCTGCTCTGGAGCAGAAGGGAACAATCTGTTCTCCAAGAGCACCGTGAATAAGACAAGAAGCAGTCAGCTTAAATTGCAGCAAGGAAGATTCAGTTTTGCTGTTGGGGAGCTAGTTTCAAATGATAAGGACTGTGAAGGTCATCGTGCTCGTGGAAGTAGGTTGAGAGCTGGTCCATGAAACACATTTATGAAGAGAGCCAGCTCCTGTCCCACTATGGCTACGATCTCAGTCATGGTGGCATGAGTATGGCACAATGAAGGGACGGAACAGTGAAGATGAAGCTTTCAGAAGTACATGTGGTGGTCACAGAAGGCCAGATGGGATATGAAGAGCTTGAGACTTCCTACGACTACGTTAAAACCAATAGTGAAGTAACACTGATGCTTTCCCCTGCCAATCCCTCAACACTTCTCGTTGCTCCACCTGCTTCTCCTCTCTGCTGGGTGAACAGTGAGCCTCAAGGGAGGGTCAGTAGAATAGGTTCTCTGAAAGCACTGTGCTCACAGGCGATTTCATGCAAAAGATTGTTATTTGGTGAAAAGCACTGGGATCTTCTCTTGCAGAGCTGGAACAGGGTCACAAAGATGGGGCAAAAGAAGAAGTACAAGTCAGGAGGGGAAAGGCTGGGAACAACCTAAAATCAGTTATTGTGGTTTTTACTTGGATATCTGTGAGAGCTTTGTCTGCAAAGTAATTAAATGTCTTATTAATAATTTTGGTCACTAGGTGGAAGAACAAAGGTACCTTCTGTACTGTCTTCTTCCACGTTCTCCATAGGGTAGACTGAGGGAAGTCTGTGGTAGCTGAGGATGTCAGAGGAACCTGCTGGCATCTCTACATCTCCTCTGGGGGTCCCTGAAGTCCTGGAACATCCTTTTATTGGTGCTTTAGAGACTACCATCTTTCTGAAAGACCAGAGCTTGTAAGGAACCTGTGTTGATAAAAGTCTTTTCTGCAGTATCCATGGCTGTTTTTTCTTTTCCTTTCTAATGATACGAAGTCCCAGGGGCAATCACAGGCACAAAGCAAAAGGCATGCTTCTTTGTAGGGGAAAAAGGTGACATGACCTTTAATTCCTTCTAGGAATTAAAAAGATAAGACTCTCTTTACACATACAGGGTATGATTTTTGAAAGATCTGACCCTCAGGTTCTAGTTATGTCCAGAGAAAAGGCTGGTGCTCCGTGACTTTAAAAAAAAACAAACAACAGAAACTTCTAATTCAACCGAACGTTTAATGTACTCTTGGGGAGGTTGACTATAATAGTTTGACCATGCCTTGGTTCATGCTTTCACCCCTTTCCAGCTGCTCAAGATCCAGCCCACGCCGATCAACCTTTTCCTAAAATAAACAGCTCTGAATGTACAGACTCAGAGCCTAACATAATACACCCCGGCCATTTGGGATGAGCAACAGCCCTGTGAATGTTTGTCTCATCGAAAAGACCACAAGGTGGATTTCAATTGTGCTAGAAGCAGCCGTGCCAGGTGCCTTTTGCTTTCCAGACAACAAATTTGAATGGAGCAATCTAAGCAGAGCATATAGATATGCATAGCACTGGGGAGGGCACGTCACTAGAGAAAGTCCAGCCCATTGCTTCAGCTCCAGTTTCCAGAAAGTGTCAGCCTTCTTTTTATGAATTGGCAAAAGCTCGTCCCCATTAATCTGTTAGTCATTAGTTGTGGAGGGCTGGGCGCTTGGGAGTTCATCGGCAAGCAGCTGGGCTGCACTGTCGCTGCGAAGACCCAGCACACATGAATCAAAATAGTTGGGTGATGTCATGTCATGGTGCGAGTGTGCCCAGGACGCTCGCTGCCAGGAATTGTCTGTCCAGGGGTGGTTTCTTTTTACAGCCTTTTTAAAGAGTCATCATGCCGAGCTGCACATGACAATTCCCTACAAGAGGGCTCGTGGCTCCTTTGCATAGTTAGTATTTTTTAATGAGGGGAGCTTATCAGGCTGTTCCTGACCTTTTCTGCATGAGTTGATCCGCTGGGAAACATTGGTGTCTGAGGCTTTTGACGGCTGACGGATAAGAGCTCTGTGGCTGCAAGCTGGACAGACTTTGAACTTCTCCCCGTGTCCACAGATACTTGCAGGCGAGTTACTGTACACTGGAATTAAGACTGGAAGTGCCTGCTGTACGAGGTTTGGCAGCCTGCTGCTGAAGGGCTCTCCACGAAGATCACAACGGAGCACCTCGGAGCTGAGCCGCCAGCAAGGTGGACTTTTTTTGCACACACACAGTGACCGTGGAGCTTTATTTTCTGTCACCTGGGCATTTGGTGTAAGCGACACCTTGCCTTGCCCCGCCTTGTGTTGCTTGTTTTTCTTCAACCTTGGCTATGCCCGAGAGCTGTTGCCGCACGAGTGCATGTTGCAGCTCATGAAGCGTTTTGGCAGCTTCCGAGGGAGCAAGAAGAGAAAGGAGCAGTGCAAAAGCTCAGAGAGACGCCGGTCTGATCCTCATGGTCTGTTCGGTAGGACCCTTTGTATTATCCATCTGAAAAGGAGGGACATTGGTCCTTGGGAGAGGGCAGCGAGTAGGGGATAGCAAATAACTGAGGAACAATTTTGCGCTTTCCAATTTCATCGACTGAATCATGCATTTGTTGTGTGGATGTTATTTCTATGTTGGTTTGCCCTGGAGACGAACATCTGAGCTGACACCTGTAACATACATCAGATACAACCTTTAGGAAAAGAGTGATGGTACAGGAGGCTTTAGAGTAAACACTGCGAAATACATTCAGAAGGGGCTGTTTACTAATGTTACTTTAATTGAAGAATAGTGACTAAATGTTAAGTTAGGGCTCACACTGTATATTGAAAGGTGAACTTTAAGTAGAGAAAAATTACCTATCAATCTCATAAATAACGCATTTAAAACCGTATCTTTCTGATACTGCAATTATTGATACAATTGTGTTTGAACTGCAATTACGGACCGTTCTCAAAAGCTCTTCCCAGTCACTGTGTATTAACTCTAGTACAGGCGCTGAGTTGTGTGCATCAGAGAGTATCTGTGTGTCACGTAAGGATCGGCTGGCTGAGGGACAAGGAGTTTTCCAACAGAATCTGGCTGGTTTTCTTAAGAATAGTGGAGAAATACAACATTTAATGCATTTCCTGTATGGACTAATGGTAGCTGTTTCACAACTGTCTGGTTCCCTGAAGACCATGAGTACTGCTGAGAGATTCTGTGCTGTGACTAAGATGTTTAAATCTGATATTGCACTGAATCAGTCAGATAAGGTACAGTTTAGAGAGGCTGGCTCATACAAAGGGTAGGCAAGACTCTCTTTTAGTCTCTATCAGTCAAGAGTCACAGTGTTAAATCCAACAGAATGGCAAAGCTATGAGTAGTCTTGCACCATATGGACAGTGCAGAGAGCTACATGCAGATTTAGTGATGGGGAGTAGCAAATGATGGATAGGTGGCCGCCCAGAAAGCTTGCTTTTCTATTGTTTAGTATTTTGCAATTTATTCAGTGGTCAGTTGTGTTGCTTTTAAGGTGTCCTTCTTGCAAATGCTTCTCCTTTTCTTCCTTTTTTTGTACAGTTAAGTGTTTTTAAATCTAAGGAACTGTGCCTTGTTCTGCATCCCCCTAAACCTGTCTGAGGGTTTCTGCTGGACAGGTAGTAAGGGCAAGGTGATGGGAATGAGATATGACTGAAGACTTTGGATCTTCATAGTGCCAGCAAAGTGAGCAAAGAGAATTTATGCAAGAAGAGGGGAAAATTTAAATTAGAGATTGTCCAAATGTAAAATTTGCTGCCAAATTTCTAATCAAAACTCCTAAATTCTCACCTAGGCAGAAGCACATGTACAATTTGTTGATTGAATGATTAGTGGCACTTCGAGCCACTGATTCACCCTCTTCTTGTGGCTTAATTAATGAGTGTGAATAACCAACATCTGCAAAAAGATTTGCTGCTGGAAGCACCAAACATAGTGTATCAAGTCTGCTTCCCTGTAATTTAACTATAAACCCCATCCTTATCTTCCTCCACAGAGAAAATAATTTCTAATGCCCCAGACTACTGGTCATATGAACTTGTAATGTTTGTGACAAAGTTAAAAACAACAAACAGTTGAAAGCGTAATGCCAGAAATGCCAAAAAACGTGCTCCGACTTATCCACATTCCCGTTAATCCAGCTCTGTAGCCCACTCCAGTGGTACACAGTGAGCATTAGGCAGAGTTCTCTGTGCAGTAATAACATGCTTTGGATACATCGTTCCTGTAGAGCATGATCAGGTCAGCTCCCTGCATCACATTTCCATCATGAATGGAGAGCCGCTAGGTCACAAGTGGGAAAAAGCAAATGGGATGAGTCTGTGTAAGCGCCTTCCTTGGACGTGGTGTCACAGGGATTACTTCTGCCATCCCAGTGGAGTCCGGATTCCTTTCAGGAAACAGGTTAACACTTGCATATGCTTCCCCCTTCCTCCTAAATGGCCTTAATTATTTGCAGGGAAATGTCAAAACAAAAGCTTTGCATTATTGGCTAGATTTAATCTGTATCTCATAGTTATTACACCTTACTACTTTCTTAGCAGCTCTCAAGGGAACCGCCAGTGCTCAGCAGGTTTGATGATCAGTATTAGTGTCATGCTTTGGTAGAACCAGACTTGGTGGCTCATCAGGTTTGGTCATGCACTGGTGCATCCCTTTTAGTTGCTGTCTGTCATCAGAGATGAGAAATGAATGACAGCAACCAAACATGAGCTTTTCCACCCTGCTCTCCCAGGGTAGCTGAGCTGCCACGGCAGCCTCCCTGTTGCTGAATGAGCTTGGATTGTATTCAGAAAAGGGGTGGAAAAGGAAAGAAGAGGAAAAAAATCCCCTGACACCCTAGAAAGGGGTGCTCTGCCACCTGTGGACTAGCTGAATCTGGAATTCTTGGGCTTTCTTGGCCATCTCTGTAAGTGTTTAAAGGAAGAATCCTCTAGTCATTGTAAATAGGATTGGGCCTGACCAGCTTCTCATCTTGCCAGGAGTAGATACCATCAAGCCACTGCAAATGAAGTTACCAAGTAGAACATTCTTCTGTACATCAGTTGTCTGCACTGATGAAGAGGTTCTTATCCTGGCATGGAAGTGAAGGGTGACATTGCCAAGGATGGACATACCTGTAGCTCCGTGGTTTTGGAGCCTTACAGTCCTTTAGTGCTAAATGAACAGCAAAGGAATCCCTTAGTATGGGCAAACAAGCAGAGACGGGAAAGAGAAAACTGTGAATGAGCACCAGGAGCAAATAAGAGCAGGAGAGCTGTGGGGTGAAGGCAGCGAGCCTACGGCTTTGTTCCAGAAGAGAGGCAGCCCACAGAGAGACCTCAAATCTTGAGCTATCCACTGAACAGCAGAGAAGCTGATTTGTGCAATATGATTTTAACAGGGCTGAGTACTGTGATTATTCCAAATTTCTCTAGTGCCTGGATCACCACCACAGAGTTTCTTCCTTCCTATTGCAGTTGTCTCTCGCCTGTGCAGAGTTTCTGGCAGCTTCTCCTCCTGCCGAGTCTTGTTGCGGCCTGGTGTGTTGTAAATAGATATCTGTGGCATTTCGGAAGGGGACAATATTTTGGCCTTAGCAAGGCTAATTACTCTGCCCTTTAAAGGACACCATCTATTCCACGAAGGATTGAATGACACATGCGAAAGGTATAATGTTAAAAGTGCCCAGCAAAGGAGCCGCTCTGCAGCACACGTGGCTGTGGTGACTCCTGGCACTGCCTTGTGCCCAGGCATTTACCCTCACACCGCTCATTTTAGAGGCTTTTAGTCGCCTGGAAATGCCCAGGAGCTTCTCCTTACCCATGGTGCTCCTCTTGGGGGTTTTGCTGATGTGAATTTTAATTGGCAGAGGCTGAAGCTGAGCCCCAACAAGCCAGGCCCAAGGGGCTCCAGGCAAACCTCATTGCTGTCCCTCAGCCCCTGACCCGTCCCACCTCAATAACACTCTTGAGGACAATTTCCCTGCCAGCTCTTATAATTAGGTGCAAATTAGGACTAAATTAGGAGTGAGCCTGTTAAATTACTCGGAATGTAATACATAAACTGAAGGGCAGGGAGTTGTCCCCAAGTCACTCCTTAACTTGCCCTAGCCACACTGGTGACACTCAGTCCAAGTATTTTACTCCATGTCCCTACTAACTGCCATGGGATATTGAAGCTCTAGAGCAGATCTGGGATGTGTCATATTTTAGAGTATCTTCAAATACTCAACCCAAGGGGAAATGTCTTCCCCTATCAGTCAGAAAGTCAGAAACTCAAGGGGCTTCTTCCATGACCATGTGGAGTTAACGTGCCATAGGATGAAACCAGCTCAGACAGAAGTCCGCGGGCAAGGACAGGGCTTGCACCAAACCAAAGAGCAGGCAGTTCACTACCTCTCCATATGCAAATGGAAACCCAGGGGATACTTCAGCCTGTCTCACATCACTGTTTATCAGCATTAGCCAGGTCGTGGATAGTTGCACTGAGAACAGGGATGAAAAATGCGTGGAAGGAGGACAGAGAAGTGATTGCGAAAGGAGACAGGACTTGATCTTCTGCTCCTCCAGCCTGGGGGGCTGCAGGTCATTTGGCACCTCACCCACAAACGCTGCTTGTGGGAGGACCAGAGCTGAGATATTTATTTTTCTCATTCTGGTGGGATGTTTCTGCTATGAAACAGTGGGGGAGAAAGCATGGTAAAAAAAAATTCTGGAGAAATAAATGAGAGTGAGGTCACTCCACATTCCAGCAGCTGCTGTAAACAAACTGAAAGAGCAAAATCCTGTTGCTCCTAAAAAGCAGCTTAAAACCACGAGCATCAGAGACTGGGCATGAGAAACTGAGACCGCTTTGGTTTGTTAATGATTTTCTCTACTGGTTTTCATGCTCTGTTGAGCTGACAGTGATTTTAGAATATGTGCAGCCCTGGCTGATCAGTACTGATTAATCTTGTACTATAGAGAGCACCGAGACCTGGAAGCTGTGAAATTTCTATGATTGGTTGTGAGAAAGAAGAAAACAAGTGATGAGTCTGGTGAAATGCTTGAGACACTTTATTTTACCATTTCTGCTTCTTTATAGTCACTCAGCTGCTGCTTTCTGGCACATCCCAGCTTTGTACACAGCTTTGAATCATTGTGAACGGAGGGAAAAGGACTGTGACCATGAAGCAATAAAATCTGCAAGGTATTTTCAAGCAGGTGCCAGTAAATTCAGATATAAATAAACCCCATAAAACCTCCAGTGATGTGGTGGAAATTGAAACAGAGGTATATTGAGCAGAGTGCTTTGCCCTGGACTCTTCCTTTGCTCCCTCCCTGCTGCAGAGCTCAGCAATGTCCTTCCTCTGCAGCCTTGCGTGGGCTTAAAGAAGATGTAGAGTGTTTGCCCTCATGATGAGCTGTCCAAGAATGCAAATTCTCCAAGTAATTTATTTTTTAAGAAAGCTATTTTTGTCTGAAAAGCAGGTTATACATGAAAAATACACTTTCTTACATGTGAAGTATGTTTTCTTGAGACGCAAATGTACAGATTGGTGCTGCAAATGAATTTACACACCAACACTTCTTCCCAGTCCTTCTCCAGGCAGCTCTGCATTTTGTCTCAAAGTTTGATCAAAAATACCTATATTACTATAAATGACTGAATTACTGAGCACGGACATGCTGCTGTCAGCCACATGGTGGGTGAGACCAACAGGGCCACCCTCCTTTTTAGCAGGTTGCTTTACAAACTGTACAGCTTTGGGGCACAAAGAACTCCCATCTGGAAGGTGTCCATGTGGTTATGGTCCTTGTTGGTGCTTGTGTGTGCAGGTATTTGTCCTCCAGGCACAGCAGCATCATAGACACTTCAGGTTTTCATGGTCTTAAGGATACTTTAGTTCTGCTACTGTTCAAATAATGTCATTTGGAACAGCAGGATGAATGTTATTCCTGAAAGACAGAGAGAAACTGAAAGCAAATCTTGGGATTGAATCTAGGGAAAGCTGTGAAATGCAAGTATGAGGAGGGGTTCACGGAGATAGATGAAGCTGTGAGTGAAAGTGGACACAGATACCACCAGTTTCTGAAAGCAGACGATATTTATGCATTTATCAGCATTTCCTTTTTCCATCCTTCATTTCTATTACCTTCAGGTACCAGGTCACTTCTGATACATGCATAAGGCTCAAAACCTATCTTGATTACTTTGTGATACGATTAACTATCATCTGATTCACTTTTGAGGTGAAAACAAAATAGTGTAGATGAGACTACCACGTATGACATCTCAGCTTAAAGAATTTCAGCTTGGAGCGTCTTCATGCTGAATACTGCAGGGTCACAACCTATGTGCAAAAAATGTCTGAAATTACTGATTTCCATGCCTGATCAAAATTGCACAATCATCCGTATTACACCAGGGTTTTTTTACTCCTTCTTTCACTTGTGCTTTTCAAGGGCTCTGGCTTTTAGAAGAATATCTATAGGAGAAGCTGTTATCCTAGTCTGACTTTCTACTTGATTTAAATGTGCTAAGCTAGACCACAATTTATTTATACTCCCATGCATCTGAATTACAAATGCTGTTGTCAGGTTTTAATAGCAAATTTCAAACCCAGATCTGTTTCCACAGCCTAAAATTCCCCTTGACAGTAGCATTTAGGTAAGTGGGTGCTTTCGTTTAATTAGAAATCAATGTTTTGGACTATTGACTCCTTGCTCAAAGTTTCAGCGAAATGCCCAAGAGTGCAATTTCAAAGATGTTAAGGCATTTTGTTTGTCAGATTTATTGGATCAGCAAATCCCAGGAATTACTAGGATTCAGCTGTTTTCTACTTTCACCTTTATTCTTATCCAACCCAAAAGCAATTCAAGGACTTAGAAGTGCTCAGAGTGGTGGGATTTAATGCCTCGAAATTGTTTTAGCCATTTTATTGTCGTTAAAGAATCATATGGAATCACGAAGGCTTAGGTCTCAAGAGATGAAGGGCTGCTCTGTAAGATATCATTATGCAACTGGCAGGCTTGGCTTAGAGGCTTGAATTCTCCGTGCTGGAAAGGTCACACAGCCTTACTTGGTTTAAGGACAGAGCCCAGCACTGCATCGTGTGCTTGCACGGAAGAGTTCCCGTCCTGTCCTTTTCTGTTCCTCTTTTGATAAAGTTGGAGCGATTTAACTGGAGGAGGGATGATAGGATTAGCTGACATTAATTAAGAGCATCCTGTTGTTTCTTCAGAGTTTTTTTTCCAGGCATTGGAAAAGAGCTGCTTACCAATGCT
>WEIS01085451.1:0-11342 GCA_013389965.1 Todus mexicanus
AGGTACCAGAGCAGTTTCCCCTGCAGTCTATGCATGAGGGAGGTGAGGCAGTATGTACCCTTGCAGCTCGTGGAGATTAATGGTGGGGCAGATATCAACCTGCAGCCCATGGAAGAGTCCACACTGGAACACATGGATGTGCCCAAAGGAGGCTGTGACTACATGGAGAGCCCATGCTGGAACTGTTTTTCTGGCTGAATGTATGGATCCATGGAAAGAGAAGCCCATTCTGGTGCAGGTTTGCTGGCAGGACTTGTTACCCCTTAAAAGATTCATGTTGTAGCATTCTGTTACTGAAGGATTGCACCTTATGGAAAGGACCTACTCTGGAGCAGTTAGTGAAGCACTGCAGCCATGGGAAAGAGACACACTGAAGAAGTTTGTGGAGGACTGTCTCCTGTGGGAGGGTCCCCATGATGAAGCAGGGGAATAGAATGAGGGGGAAGGAGCAGCAGAGACAACGCATGATAAAATGACCATAACCTCCATTTCACATCTCCCTTTGCCTCTCAGGGGGAGGAGGTAGAGAAAGGAGTGAAGCTGAGTCTGGGAAGAAGGGAGGAGTGGAGGGAACATGTTCCAAAATTGGATTCTATTTCTCATTAACCTACCCTGATTTGATTGGTAATAATTTTCCCAAGTAGATTCTGTTTTGCTTATGACAGTAATTGGTGAGTGATCTCTCCCTGTCCTCATCTTGACCCATGAGTCTTTCATTACATTTTTCTTTTCCATGTCCAGCTGAGGAGGAAGAGTGAAAGAGTAGCTTTGTGGGGACCTGGCATTCAGCCAAGGTGAACTTGCCATACTCATGGTCTGATAATAACACAGTGGAAAGATTATGGCCATTTTACCAGGTGACCTAAGTGACTTCCTTAGACAAGCACATTTCTTATTCCTTTAATATAGTTAAATGCTACAGTGTGAAAGACTAAATAAACCTTAGGCACTTAATCAAGGAAGAAGTATGTGGAAATATAGATACAAGTTTAGTTCTGGTTATGGTACGCATGCAGTAATTACTGAAATATTGCGTCCAGCCTTCCTTTGTTGACTTTTTTTTTTTACATTGTAAGAAATTACTGAGAAACTAACAGGAAAGTTTTATGTCTTCAAAAAATGCCTTGCTCAAAAATTTATATACCAACTTCTCAAACTTAGAAGAAAAGGAATGTATAAATAACTGAAGATCTCTTCCTATACCCTGGAAAATACATGAAAAAAAACTAGCAGCTGAGGTCAACGACAAACACATTCAAAGTGGGGTTTTTTCATATTTTTTCATATTTTTTCCAAGCAATGGTGAGTAATTATTAGAACAATTTATAAAAATAAAAGGTAGTTGGGCTTTTTTTATCACTTAGCACTTTTAAGTGAAGACTGCAGAAGACTGGCTGATTTTTTGAAACTAGCACAGAAAAACAAATGAAAATCAGAAGTCTGTCATTTACAGGAGGGGCTACTAGATTATCCACTAGCTCTTTCTGGTTCTAAACCCTGTATCTATGAAAAGCGTACTGAAACTTAGGAAAGTATCAAGAGTTGCTTTTCTCATCCAAAATATTGCTTTTATTACTGACCCCAGAGAATAGCTCTATAAAGTGCCTGAAATGATCTCTTCTGTTTTTACTGAGAAACAATTTACTCTTCATTTTATGTTGATTCTGTAAATAAATGGCATATCTAGACAATCATGAGCAATACTTCTGATATACTTAAGTTAGCACCAAGCACGGCATTAAATCTGAGTTCTGAACATCATATCTCTCTATACACTCTGAATCACTGGAAAACGCACTACGTGGATATCAGATACTGAATGAAGTAAGTTTGTACCACAAAGTACCACAGCCCTTCCCATTTGTGCCACATAACTGTCTGAAGCTAACACACTCCTATGTTTCAAAGTGAAATGATATTCACGATATTCAGACATATTCATGCACATAGAAGCAAGAGCAATTACCCTGAGCAAGGATCCCCACTGCTGCAGCTGTACTGTTTCCAGTTCCATATCTAGATTGGTATGTGTCAGTCTGGGGTCAGGGCACCCCTAAATCTGCAACAGAACGCTCTCTCCCCCTCCCCACCCAAAAAGGGATGAAAGGAAAATATAGGAGAGAGACTTAGGAAACTAGAACAGCTTTACTAAAATCTGAAAATAATAATAACAACAATAATAAAAGGTAAATATATACAAATATGTACAAGACCAGTATCAAACCCAACCCCCTAGATGGTAAATCCGTCCCCACTGATGCTGTGGAAGGGCCCAGCAGCAGCCGGGAACCAGGAGCTGGATTCAGGGATGCGGCCCAGAACCTGGGGCCCAGCCAAGGCCTGAGCCGGGGGCTGAGACCGGGGCCGGAGGCCTCAGGGCAAAGCTGAAGCTGTCAAGGCCAAACCGAGTGAGGAAGAGTCCCGAAGCCGAGAGAGCAGCTCGAGTTCAGGGAAAACCAAAAATGGCGAAAGGCAGAAGAAGGGGCAAGAGCGGAGAAACCCTCATGATCCCTCAGCTTTATACCGAATATGATGTATACCTTATTGGCTAATTTAGGGTCACCTGTCCTCGTTGCTCCTCCCTGAAGTTCCAGCCTTCTCTTTTTCTGCACACCCCGTGTGGTACACAAAGTCTATCAATGACCTTGGCAGACAGGAACCAGGAGCTGGATTCAGGGATGCGGCCCAGACTGGTGTCACTGGATGTAGGGCACAGGCCAGAACCTGGGGCCCAGCCAAGGCCGAAGCCAGAGGCTGAGACCGGGGCCAGAGGCCTCAGGGCAAAGCTGAAGCTGCCAAGGCCAAACCCAGCGAGGAAGAGTCCCGAAGCCCAGAGAGCAGCTCGAGCTCAGGGAAATGAAAGACAAAGGGCAAAATGGTGAAAGGGCCAAGAGAGAAGGGCCGAGACCCTCGTGATCCCTCAGCTTTATACCGAATATGACGTATATGGGATGGAATCCCTCGCCGGCTAATTTAGGGTCACCTGTCCTGTGCACTCCTCCCTGCAGGTGCAGCCCTTACTCTTCTGCACCCCCCAGTGTGGTACACAAGAGTTATCGCTGCTAAAAGTAGGCACTGTCTTCAAAACATGCTGCTAACTTTCAGATAGTACAATTAGAAAGAAGAGACTTATCTGAAAACTAAAAATCACTGAACAGAATTGCTCTTCTAACCCAAACCACGACACACATGTATTTTCAATCTATTTCAGAGGTTTCACATAAACATAAGGAAATACTTCTTCACTGTGAGGGTGACAGATCCTGGAACAGGCTGCCCAGAGAAGTTGTGGAGTCTCCTTCTCCAGAGACTTTCAAAACTCACCTGAATGCATTCCGGTGTGACCTACTCCAGGTCATCCTGCTCTGGCACAGGGAGTTGAACTAGATGATCTTTTAAGGTCCCTTCCAACCTCTAACACCCTGATTCTGTGAACAAGCATTTTAGAACCCATTTTAAAAAGCAACATTTGTTGCAAATCTTATGAGGAATGTGAGAAGACGGATTTTTTGTTTCTTACTCGAAGTATGTATACATGTAAAAATTATTTTATTTATGCCAATTCTCCATACACAGGTGTGTGTAAAATCAGTTTCAAAACCTAAATGCAGTTCTCAGGAACAAGCATGCACTTCAGGAACAGCACTGTGTGGGTCTGAATGCTAGCCACCTGCTGTTTCCAGTAAATGAGACTGTGAAATAGTGTTCCATGTCACAGCATTTTAACCTCTCTATGCTTTGGAAGCATGCCTCTGGGCTGAGTATTTGTAGTTTATTCTGTCCGACAGAAAACATCACACTCCCTGTTAACAGAGGCCATACAGAACATTTAAAGGGCAATTAATGTCTACAAAAAAGCCAATACTACAAATTATGAACTAAGTGTGCAAGATTCTGCTGAGTACTATGAAATCTCATAGTATGTTTTTAATAGGGGGTAATTAATACTATTTAAAATAACAAAAGGTGATCATCAGTTGGAAATATTTCAAATTAATTCTTCCATCTGTGTTATTTATAAAAATCCCTGGATTCAAGTCTTCAATTTACAAGTGTTAAAAATATGCATATTTAAAACGAGCATTTGTGTCTCAAAAATGTAAGTAACAATTTCATTGTGATATAAGCAAATATAACTCATTCTCAATCCTCACATCTTGCCTTCCTCTCTCCCCAAAAACCTGAACTTTAACCAGCTAAAGAATGCTGGCTTCTATATGGGACACAAAGAAGATGTTTCTGAAAATATTGCTTTATAATAAAATTCACATAAGCATTTAATATATTGACTAATACACATAAAAGCTTTGTTTCAGAGGAAAAGCAAAGTTTAGAAGACTTACCAATATTCTGTGTTGTTAGAATGAAAAATCTTACACTCTGGGAAATTTTAGATCCTTATTTACAAGGCCAGATCATTATGTGGATTTTCCAGACTAAAGCAGATTGTAAATAAACACTTCTTGAAATAATTTTTGTTTACTTTACCATACAAATCAATTATTGCTGCCAAAACTTCAGCTCTATTTCACCCAAAGAATTTTACCTTTGTGCATGACATTTGGTTGGAAAGTGAGATAATGTAAATCATGCAGTAAAAAGCCAACTACATGAGCTTTAAAATATTTTGTATCAGAGTTCGGTATCTATTAACTTGTTATGTGATGCCTTTTACTGATATTAGTAAAATATATGTGGACCTCACTGTGTAAACTGAACTAGCTTTTAATTGCACTCAACATTGTAGAACTTCTTTCATCTTTATTTTTTTTCAAGGAAATTCCTATTTAATGGTCGGAAAAAATCCAACCGAAACACACACTCCCAAAAAAACCCTCAAAACACAAGCAAGCAAAGTTGCCTGTGTTGCCTCATTGCAACAGTCCTTCACATTACCCTTAAATTCATTTAGGACATGTAGACTAGTATGTTCTTGCTCAGCAAACAGACAACGGTAAAAGTTTATCCTCTGACATAAAAAATAATGGGGAAAAAAAGTTGTGTGGCTGTTCGACATATCCACATGAAAGATGTCAGTATCTGTATTAGATACATCAACGATGAGAGACTATGCACGATGCAGTAGGTAGTTTTCCTGATAATTCAAATATACTAGTCCAATGCTGCAAGTTTGGGTGCAGGAAAAGCTGATTGAAAGATGTCAAAGCTCCAGCAACTAACTTACTGGATTTTACATCGAAAGATCCAAAATGTCTACTTAGCCAATAAAGAAGATTAGGAGTTTGCTTAATGAAGATATATAAATATCTTCATAAGGAGATTTTTAGTATCAGGAAGAAAAGTGCAATAAGGATTTCTAATTGGGTGGAAAATGAAACCAGGCAAGAATTACATTAAAAGTATTGCTCACATCTTAATATTAGTTGTGATTAAACATTAGGTCATGTCAGGTGAAATATTAGATTCCACACTTGTTGAAGTCTTAAATAACGATGGCAGCTTTAGGTTTTCTTACCACCAGCCTTAAATGAAGGCAGAATATTTTATAACATAAACTGAAATGTCCTGAACTTCAGTCCTCAAAATGTTTTACAGATGCAAAAGTATTTCTCATGGTACATCTAGGCTATGATCATTTCTTTGGCTTATAGTTATTATAGTATTATAATTATTTGGAATTGTAATACCCCATATAATAATCATCATATCCTTGATAGTATCTAAGAATGTACGCACTGATATGTCAGAGCAGAAATACACTGAATCTAGTATTTTATTCTGACAATGTGCAGTAACAGATAACTCACCGGGAGTATCCAAAACTGATTACAGAGAAAGAGATTCATCCATTCATGTATCATCACAATTTCCAGCAATTTTATAGACTGCAGGCTTCTTGAATGGAGCCCTTCAAGCAGACCTTTGTATTTAATACCCTTTGATAAATTTTCCTTTTGTGAATTTCTGCTTAATTTTTAAATCTATTTAATATTTTTTCTATCTATAACATCACATGTCAATGGCTTCGACAACTTACTTATGCTACAGGAAAGTTCTCCTTTGTTTCAAATCTTCTGCCTGCTAAATCATTGAGTGTACCTATTTATTTTACTGTAAGAAAAGAATGTGTTTCTTATTTACCTGACAAATAATTTTCATAATTTTATGAATCCTTCATATTCTCACCTATTTCTTTTCAGGAGTGAAAAGCTTCAGCCTATTTTATTACTCCCCCTATAGATGCTTTTCCATATCTGTCCCCATCCTTTTTCCCTTTTCCGTACCAATTCTCATGTTATACCTATCTTGACATAGGGTATCAGAATATTAATATGGTTCAGCAATTAGGTCACAGAAATTGCTTTTAACTTGCAAATGTTTAAATTTTTAAAATATACTTCGATGAATTCAGCCTCAGGATTCCAAAGTAATGAGAATCCACTGTATTTCATTTGGAAACACTTAAAAATGTTAAACTTAAAACCAGTTTAAACACTAACAGGATAAAAATATTTATTGAAATTGACAACTATTTAAATAGGCTTTCTTAACTTCAGAGTGGAAGTGTTTCGAGAATCAGTAATTTCAAGGCTCACTTTCAATGCTGTATATTGTTGCATTTTAGTGGGTTTTTTTCACTTGCATGACCTACTGTATGTAGAAGAAATAAACATACAGTAAGCATTCATGAATGACTTTTCTTTTTTATTGACAGTTATGTCATGACCAGGAAGCTGAAGGTTGTGGCCAGTCAGTTGCATATTGGATAGCACATAATTATTAAAAACTGTTCCGACACTGATTTGACATTGTGTTGATCCTTAATATAGAACAATTGCTTTAGAAGGCTCATAGGATGCTTAATGGTTTGTTTTAGTTACTGGTTCATTTTACAAGTGAATTTACAGTCAAAAACACCTAAAGTTATTTTCACAGGGAAAACAGAAGAACAATGACCAAAAAAAAGCAGCATCTGAAGTTCTGAGTAGTCTGTAGCCTCATAGAATCAATGTTTTAACTTGTTGCCAGGACTTACTTATCAATGCAAAAGCTTTCATTCATGCATTCAAAATATTATACTTTTGGCTGTTATGGACTGAGACATAAAAGGACTGGAATTATGAATGCATATAGCTTACCCCATGTACAAAACACACTAACAATTTTCATCCAGAATCTAGAAACAAGAGTGATTCTAAATTGTCTCTGCAGGAATTACCATTCTCCCACAGCCTGTCACTTATTTAACTGAACAAAGTAAACAGAGATCATGGCAATGAATCAGAACACATGATGGGGAAATATGAAGTTTTAATTACTCTGGAATGACAAATTAAACCATTACATGCTTTTGCTTTGGGTTGTTTTTTGGGGTTTTGGATTGATTTTCTCCCCAGCCTTGTTTTGAGATTTATGTTATCCTCTGCTTTATTTCTCTCACCATACAACTCATGCAGCATAAAATACAGCTGTTTCAGCCTTACTTGTGAGATTTGCCAGTTCAATCACTCACGTATCAGTCAATACGACAGCAGTCTCCCTCACTACTCCAGCAATTCCCATCCTGAGACAATAGTAAATGACCACATCAAAGCAAGCACAGTACTCTACTGGAGTAAGCACACTGAAAGTATTCCCTGTTAAATTACCAAGCTTCCTACCTGCAATTTTTCCAGAAACTGCTGAGTCAGACTCTGGTGTTTTGGGGGTTTTGTTTTTGTGGGGGTTTTTTTGCATTTGTTTTTATTACTGATTATGCTTTTTAAAGTACCCATGAGTAAAATACCCTAGGTCTAGACTACTATTTATACAGCTTTTACGAAACAGAGTTTAAAATAAGCAATACTGGAAGCACTCTGGGCGACTCCATCCCAAGAGGGTTAATGGGGCAATGGAAGTAAAACCACAGTAGCCAGTAAGTCTTTGCTGAAGAGGGATTGTGAGAAAACCTAACTACTCTTCTACCATACAAGGATTTATAAGAATTTTTTTTCACTTTGTTTCTGAATCTTGGTATGAATTGGGGAAATAATATCATCCTATCTCTGTTGAGCAGAATGGATAAAAAAAGCCCATCTGATGTTTAACAGCTCATTTAAAAACTGCTGATAGATATCTGTTTGACTCCAGATGAGAATAGCATCATTCATATTAAAAAGTACAATCAGAATAATGAAGATATATATTTTCAGATAAGGCTTTGTCATGGTTTTTAACCTCTGCTAGCAGTTAAACACCACACAGTCATTCACCTAGAGCCCTCCACCCCTTCCACACTCCTTTTTGTGGGATGTGAAGAAGAATTGCAAAGGAAAAGAAAAAGAAGAGACTTCAGGGATTGAGATATGGACAGCCTAATAGAACAACACAGATAAGAAAAACAACAGCGATAGTGATGAAATAACTTGCAAAGCAAGTAAGAGTGGCCACAAAGCTTACCTATGCACAGAACGCAAATCTGTCCCTGCGCTGTTTGCAGACTCAAGGCCCACACTGGAACTACTTGCAAACAGGTAGCCTAGTCTAGCCCAACCCTCCTCTTATACAGAGGCCATGACTCATATATCCCCTTGTCTGGTTGGGTTGTTTACCACAACTGGGGGCCCTTCCCAGCTGCAGCCCCTTCCCAGCTGATTAGGCCAGCAGCTGCTTGTGCTAATGAGCCCCAGCACAGCTGAACCCAGGACAGGCTTACAGATGTTCACTTTTGCAATACTCTTGAACAAAGGAAAGGTAAGAAATTAGGGACAGCTCCAGAAATTGCCACCAGCAATGTAAGAGGTTCCTAGAATGCATAGATGACAACGTCCTCCTCCAAGTGGTAGAGGAATCCAAAAGAAAAGATGTTATGCTGGACCTTGTCCTCACCAACAAAGAAGGGCTGGTGAGCAACACAAAGATCAAAGGCAGCCTTGGCTGCAGCAACCATGAAATGGTGGAATTTAAGATCCTTAGGACATCAAAGCAGGTGTGTAGCAAACTCACTACTCTGGACTTCAAGAGAGCAGACTTCATCCTCTTCAAGGATCTGTTTGGCAGGGTGTCATGGGATAAAGCCCTGAAGGGAAGAGGGGCCCAAGAAATTTGGTCAACGTTCAAGTACCATCTCCTTGAAGCCCAGGAGCAGTGCATTTCAAGAAAGAAGAAGGCAGGCAAGAATGCCAGGAGGTTGGCATGGATGAACAATGTGCTCCTGGACTTTGGCACAAAAAGAAAGTCTGTAGGGAGTGGAAGCAAGAATGGGCTAACTGGGAGGATTACAAAAAAGTTGTCTTTGCAGACAGGGATGAGATTAGGAAACCTAAAGCATAGATAGAGTTAAATCGGGCTAGGGACATAACATGGAACAAAAATTTCTTCAGGTATATTAGTGACAAATGGAAGGTTAGGGAAAAAAATTCTTCACTGAAAGAGCGGTGAACTATTGGAACAGACTGTCCAGGGAGGTGGTGGAATCACAATCCCTGGAGGTGTTCCAAAACTGTGTAGATCTCGACATGGTTTAATGGTTATGATCGTGTTTAGTAGACTGTTGGACTTGATGATTTTGAAGGCTGTTTCCAACCTTAATGATTCTATGATTATATCTCAGACAAAACAAAATGGCTATTTTTTTGTTGCATCTAGGTTAAGGGAAAGATTTTTTCACGAAATGCAATTTAATTCTCCACAGAGTATTTAAAATGAATGCAAAGAGCATGTTTCTGATGGGGAAAAAAGGCACAAAATCACTGTTTCAAGGGATAAATCAATTTTGTTCACCATTGTTCTCTAACAGTTGTTTATTTCAAGGCAATTTATATGATGCAGAAAATATGCAATATCAAACAATGAAGTATTTATATTTCAGAACAGAAATAAATTTCCTGTGGTTCCACCAACATAAATTTCATTCATTATGCATCAATTTACATTGTATTTAGATTTACACAGGAAAAAGATATAATTTGGCTAAAAATCAGAAACAGAGAGATGGGCTAGACAACACAATACTTCAATTTACTATGGAGAATTCTAAGCCTCCTTTACATGGTAGGAAAGTTAAGTAGGAAACATTTTGAAATACCCAAGAACACACGAGCAGGAACAGAGAAGTGAGATGAGTTATTTTGTTTTAAAAGGAGTAATTACATTATCTTTCAAATTTATCTTTGATAACAGAGTACTTAGGTGTCCTACTATTTTGTATGAACATGTCAGTGGTCAAATGTTAGAACACTACACAAAGATTTTCTTAGAAGTACATTTTTACCCAGAGAGAACAGAGCTGAAAACTTTGGGGTTTATAGAGGTTTTGTTGTTGTTCTTGTTATATTTTGGGGGGTTTTTTTGTTTAGTTTTGTTTTGTTGTTTTAGGAGGTTTTTGTCATGGTAGAGAAGTGAGGTACGTTTTTCTTACAACATTTCATTGCTACTCGCTCAAACACCTTCACATTAACATACACCTTAATGTTAACAAATGATAAAAAACCTGCATAATTACATTTTCTTTGAAGATTTATTGTGATCCTTATTCAAACTATGGTACTAGTTCTCTGAATTCAAAGGTCTAAGCACATACTTTATGGCAATCATTTTCTATCATTTTCCATTTTATCCATGAAAAACGTATTGGTTAATTCAAAACTAACCATCATTTCAAGTTCAATTGCCTAATATATTTCCTGGTGTTTTTCTTTTTCTTTTTTTTTTTTTGGTAACAACCAAGCTTGCAAAACATCTAGGAGGAGAAATGGTCAAATTTCTTATTAACAAGAGCAAAAAATTAAGCTGGTAATCAGGAATATAAAATACAGATTTCAAGTTGTTGCCTAGGACTGTGAAATATGCAGTTTTCATCCTCTCTATCAGAAGATTGCTCTAAGCACACCTCATAGAATATTCGAGAAGGAGGTTCTAGCACTTTCTTTATACAGTTTAACTAGATTCTTAACAATTATCTTAAAAATTCAGACTAGAGTACATGATGAAATCCAGGACACTCATGTCAAAGTAGCCTAGGGAATCACTCCAGTTTTCTGCTCAGTGACTATTACATATTCTGTTAAAATTGACCACCAGCAAAATAGGAGACTGAAATACTCCAACCAAAGTATCCTAGAGGCAAGCATTAGGAAAACTCTTATGTGTCCAGATACTCTCAGATACTTAACTCTGAACTTCTATATGCTAAATAAACCATCCCATAATGATATGGCTACTTCTTTCTCCAACAGATGTCTAATATCCTAACTTTTCACTTAAACAAATGGAAACATTTCACTATAACTCATTTATACTAAGGTTTTGGGGTTTGTTGATAAAAAATTTGGAAAATCATAGAATTGTAGAATTGTAGAATTGTCAGGGTTGGAAGGGACCTCAAAGATCATCTAGTTCCA
>WEIS01085453.1:253-13526 GCA_013389965.1 Todus mexicanus
TGTAACAGATAAAGAACCTGTCCTATTAGCATGAGCTTTTACATGGGTTGAGGATTCAGCTCCGCAACTGAACCCTTCCAGCAGCAAATGGGTACAGGAGCAGAAGCATTAATCAGGGGTAGATTCCCTATCCACCACACCTACCAGGACCAAACCAGCTGTCTCCTATTGAGATTTACTCCAGTAACTGGTTTCATTCAAGCTGGACAGCCACCGCAAGCTGTGATACTTGATTCAATAACAATTTTTTTTTCTTCAGTTTATTATCACGATAGGATGAGGGTAATGATTTTAAACTGAAAGAGGGTAGATACAAGGAAAAAATTCTTCACTCTTGAGAGTGGTGAGACACTGGAACTGGTTGCCCAGGGAAGTCGTGAATGTCAACTCCTGGGAAGGGGTTAAGGCNTGATGGAAGCCCCATCCCTGGAAGCCTTTAAGGCCAGGCTGGATGGGGATCTGAGCAACCTGGTCTAGTGGAAGATATCCCTGCAGGAAATCTTGGGGACAGGGCGCTTGGAACTTGATGATCTTTAAGATCTCTTCCAACCAAAACTATTCTATGATTCTGTTATTCTTTGCTCTTTCTATTCTAAAAGAACCAGGTTTCTATAGCTGGTATCAGGAGACTAAAATAAATAATAATCATCTCATTAGCCTTGCTCAAATGAAAAACTAAGTAAAATAAAAATCTTCCCTCACTCTCTAAAAAGAAGAAAAAAAAAGACATGGCAGTCAGAGTTACAGAGAGCCTCAAACTTTGTGGAGTATAACTTACAGTAGCAGTGTTAAGAATAGTCCATATCTGGCAATTTAAAGACCAATACCTTCTTCGCTTCCAAGAAAGCAACACAGGTTTTCACCCTATTGCAGCCCTGTAATTTGAATTAATAAAGATAAGCTGCCTCCTATACAAAGATTTGCTTTTGTTTTAAAAGTATAACTTTTCAGAACTTATTTTTTTATTCTTCTTTTTGTTTCACTTCAATACCACCTCATCCTTGAGCCAAGTTTCCAAAGCATACATGCTTTGCTCTCCTGCTTGCTGAAAGTTAGTTTCCATTTCCGATCACCACCTCTTCTCCATGCAGATCCCGACAGCTGAAAGACTTCACGCTGCTCTTCAATTCAAAAGAATTTCTTGGCAGCTTCTGCCATTGCTTCAGAGCAATGAATAAAATCCTTCTTAAATCACTGATATTGCTACTTTCTCATTAAACAGAATTTGCAAACAAAGTGTTGAATGAGGACTCTGGTTCACATGTTCCTCGCATGTACACTGCCTTTATCGTGTCTCCTGACTGTCTACTTACTCCGACATTATTTTGACATTCGTTTGAATTTATATTCTTCCTTTTCCCAAGCTATCACGTGCTTTCCATTTCCATTAACTCCACTATTCTCTCTCCTTCTTTCCTGTAGGAAGTTCCTCCAGGATCAGCTGTTGGCTTCTGGACACTCTGTAGATCTTCCAAGTAACTTTCACCTATTTCTTTTTGTGTGCTTGCTTATTCTCCATTATTACTTGTCTTTCAGCACTGACATCTTTGATCCAAATGCTTCACTTCAGAGTTCTCTTATCTTGCAATGTAACCCATTTGGGGTTTCTCTCTACACCCACTTCTGACCATTTTTCCCCTACCCAGGTATTTCTGTATTTTCATTTTCAACATAATCTAGCTGGTCAATCTCTCGAATCTCTTTTTTTAACTCCCCCTCCTCCCCTGCAACTTCTAACACTTTCCAGCTCAGCAGCTCCTTGCTCTTTACGCACCTCTATTTCTTTGTCTTGGCCTAGTAACACAAAACTTGATCAGCTATTCCTATAATCTCATTTTTTATGCTGTTCCACAGCTCTTCACCATTCATTTCTTCTTTCACTGGAGACAAAATTCCACCCCCCAACTCCTTTGTTTTCTTTCCTGTATCTGGCTCTTTCCATCTGTGCTTATCGTAGATCTTCGCTCTTGACACTTTTTTGGTTGCTCTTCGTTTCACTGATGCCAGCAGTAACTTTAGCTCTGGAGGTAATTCTGTGAGAGAGGAAGCCTTCGACTGCCTTAGGAACATACCCTGATTTACTGCAAACTCCCTCCGGAGTGATCAATTCTTGTTCACTGTCATGTGCAATTCACTGAATCTTTAAAGGACAGGGATTGTTCTGAGACTGAACTATACACTTGCTCATGTAAATAATCAGGAATTTCAGAGAGACTTAAAAAGGTAAGCACAAGTATGGCTAAAAAAAATAAAATAAAAATACATGTTTCCTATTTTAATTACAGTAAGCCTGCGGGTCTTGGTAGTGTTTGTATTGCTTTGGGGGTTATTTCTGCATATTAGAAAAAATTTGGCCTATGAGAATACTGCTACCAGCTGTAATTATATGGCCACACATAATTGGACTTTGCTAAACGTTCTGCTCTATCTTTCGTTTACTAGATGGTATATGTTTATCATTATTGGTGTTTTCTCTAGGTATACAGAGGGACAAAAAGCATTTTGAATATTTAAACAGGTTGACAGAGTCCAATCCATGGTCTTCTCCTCATCACTTTTTTTCAACCTAAAATTCTGATACCATGTCCAGAAATGACACCAAATGACTTGCTGCAGTGCTATGTATGCTCTACCTCTCAGGATCATGTTTCTTGCACCACCACACTGGGACATCACTGGGTATATATCCATAGCAGGACCTGCACATAGATGCTCCCCACTTTCTTCCTTTGCAATTGCTTGACAAATCCATTTGACTGAAGAGACACTTGCTGAGCTACACAGCCAGGGACTGGCACAGGATGTGGTGTAGGATATGCCCCTGCTTCAGCTAACATGATAGAATCAGAATCGTCCTAGTTCAAAGAGACCTTTAAGATCATCAAGTCCAACCATTAACCCAGCACTGCCAGGTCACCGCTAAACCATGTCCCATGTTACAGAACCATGAAATGGTTTGGGCTGGAAGGGACCTTTAAAGCTCACCTAGTCCAACCCCCCTGCATGGAGCAGGGACATCTGCAACTAGAGCAGGTTGCTCAGAGCCCCAGCCAACCTCACCTGGAATGTTTCCAGGGATGGGACATCAACCACCTCTCTGGACAGCCTGGGCCAGGATCTCACCACCCCCAGCGTCAAAAATTTTGTTAAATGTCCACTTGGCCCAGTGACACACAGACTCTTACAGATGCTCTCAACAACCTCACTTTTTCCCCAAATTAATAGCTAAAGGTGCACTTTACAAAAATAGGAAAGGCAGTGCTAAAATTCTGTTCTGAAAATGAGTTCCAAGGAGCCACTTTTTGTTACTCAAATCATCATTACAGACATACCTGAGGGGAGAAAACACATTTCCCCTCCCCGCCCCATTTTTAGCATACAACCCCCCTATTACTAATTTAGCATATAATTAACACATGTTTGTCAACTCTTCGTTTCACTGCAGGCCTCTAGCCCAATATTTTCTTTACAGATACAAGAGATAGTGCCACTATTCAGTATTAAAACGCTTCTGCTGCAAGCCAAAGATGTCCTGGTAAATAACAGTTTTGGACCTATTACAAGGTGAGTCATGTTTGAGTTTCCAGTCATTACAGGTAACTCAGCTATTCAGTCCTAAAATATTTTTGCTCTTGTGTATTATTTGGAGCTGCGTAGAGAAAATTCTTCGTTACAAGCCACAGGGAGAAGAGGAAAAAGAAATTCATTGTAAATAATCAGCTGCTCCTGGGAGACAGAGACATTGCAGTGTGCCAAGTCAAATTAATCCCAGACACAAAGATGTGAATAAAGCTTTAAAACTGAGATAAAGCAGGGAAATTAAAGAGATCACTTTGAGAAATACAACTAACTTCATTTGGTACTGTATTTTACACACTGGCCAATGTGTGTCTAAAATTCCAAGTTTCTGCAAGAGAAAATGCTCTTCACATAAATGCTTGAAGGCAAAAAGAAGAGAGCACTGTATAGAGAGGCTGAGGAACGCAGATGGGCTTTCTAAAGTCTTGTTTTAAACCAATGCATCAAGACCAAATTTCTGCTAAGAAAAGCCAATGAAATCTGGTTTTAAAAGATCTGAAATAGAATCAGAACCAAAGTGAACTGCATTCATATTGAAATCAGCATTGCTAGAGAATAGATTTTAAAAGAGCAACTTTTATTTAGCCAAGAGCAAGCTTCGAATTTGCAGTCTGGTCTCATCTCTCCACTCAAACCTTTCTTTTATCACGTTTTGCATTTTGACTCCTTTAAATCAGTGCTGTGTTTCTGAACACCAGCCGTCAAACTCAGCTCTGATGGGACTTAATTAACTTCTACTGGGGTAGGTCATTAGGCAGCATTTATATATTGTTGCAGATTTACATAGTGCTGTACAAACATAGAAGGAAACAGATTTCCTACCTGAAAGTACTTACAACACAAATAAACCCACCAATAACAAGGGTAATGGGAGTATGTTGTGACCCAGCAGATGCAGAAATTTGGCAGAGTTTTAGCGGCACAGAACAGTATCGCCGAAGGCAAAAACAGTCAAGAAATTGAGAGAAGCAAACTAAAATCAGAGGAAAGCTAATACACAAGGGGACGACGCTTCGCAAACATAGAGCTTAACTGTAATACGGTAAATGACAGAAAAACTCATGCGTAGCAGAAAAAGCACAGGAATCTATATCAAGTATTTCCATGAATATTGAATGAAAGTTTTTGTTCAAAGCATTTCAGTTGCTGTATAAGGGATGTTAGTACCTCGACGGCTTGAGAAAGTCATGCTGGGAACAATAAAGAGGTAAAACTTAAACAAAATATATGTGAAAGATGAAAAAATGATCACTGAGAATGATGGTATCTCACTGTTTTCCAAATGAGAATCTAATTTGTTTGAGAAAGGAAGACGAAGGGACATATTTGGGAATTAAAAGCAAATATAGTGCTGGCAAAAGGCAAGGAAGATCTAAGATGGAACCAAAATCACAACAGTGTGCACTTGACTACAACAAAAGCAGATTCACTGAAATCATCTGCTCACTCTCTGAGATATTCAATGCGTGGGCAGGAAAACTCAGGGATGACCAAAAGCTGAATTGAAAAGCTTTCAGATAAATCAAACATCATGAAAACAAAGACTGTAACAACTGCCACCACCTGAATACATAAATACCTTAACCAACCTTAGCAGAGGGATATGAACAATTAAACGAGTCCACATGCAAGCAGGGATGATTAAAAAGTGTTCTGGTATTATGTGACACTGATGTAAATGAAGGGTAATTATGGGACTAAACTGCTTTCCACCTTCAAACAATCTCTAGAAACCACACATGATTTTTCATTTCTTTTGTACCCCATTCTGTTGCTAACGTGGCCTTCTCTGAAATTTGATCACAACCGCTGCAGGATTATGAAAAAGAGGTACACAAGGTCACCTTGACACGGTAGCTGCTCTGCGGATTTGTATTTTTCTTAGTATTTGGTAACGTATCTGCACATGCAAGCAAATACATCTTCCAGACACTCTCAAAGGCTGTAGTGGCAGCTCTTCATTTTGTTTTTCGTTCTCCACTCCCACAGCAGTGAAATTTCTGGGCACCTTGCCAAATGATATTTAATTAAAAGCTACCCTGCTTTTGATTCTTTAGTAACTTGGTTACCAGCTCCATTGACCATTTATGCAGTGAAAGGAATTTAATAAAAAACTGGGTTTCTATTGTGTTGACAGAACCGGTGACAGTATAATTTTGAGCGTGGAGCCAGCCAGCAGTGCAGTTTGCTTTAAAAACTCACAAGAGGTAAAATATAGAAAAAGCTGAGACAGAAAAAGTCCCCAATCAATGGAGTATGCTCTACATTAACACTGTACAAATGCTATTTATTTTAGTTGACCATGTGGCAAATGCATGAACCCTCGTTCAGGTCAGCAGAGAGGCAGTTCTCCCAGAGTACCTCCATACGGCCAAAGTTATCAATGCTTGTGTTAAAGCCTGATACCAGAAATAAGAATAAAAGGATCTTCGGTTTAAACTACACCTCCTGCACTCAAAGAGGGTTTATTAAACACATCTAGTACAGGGATACACACCAATGGAGTCTATAAATGTTTATTGGATATAATAAGAAGGGATAAAAGTGGTTGCCTGAAGAACACACTAGTTGTTCTTATTTCAAGGTTGGGTTTACTCTGTCTTATTTTAAATGGTAGAAGAATAACTCCGATCCTATCAGTACCCTCTGGTCATGGTTCTAAACACCTGAAATTGTATCTTACACTCAGCTAACCCATTACTGGTTTTTCTGATAACCTGAGTACAGCAGCATTTATAACCCAGTCCACACCACCACCTACACAAAAACTCACTCAACTCAGCAGCCACACAGGTAACCGAGGAAAACCAATGATTTTTTCCAAAATTGGTAAGGCAAAGTACATTTCAACATCAGAAGCCTGAGTAAAATAAAGAGAATCAATACAGGCAATTCCTTCAGAAGAGTTGGTGCTGTATTTTCAACCCTAACTCAAACACAGGGACAACGAGCAAGGTTGGACACGCACACACAGCAGAATAGCCTGAGGTGTTCTCCCATCTTTACTGGAAGATACTTTTCTTTTTAAGCATAAACACTTAAAATTGCAGATAATATCAGAAAACTCATAAAATATCAGAAAAAGTAAGCGAATTTATCTAAACAATGAATTAACATAGGCCCTATTCCTGCGTCCCGCAGTGCTGAACACACACGCCGATAGCATCAGCCAGTCAGGCTACGCTCGTGCTCACACCAAGTCTAAATTCCAGCAATGCTTCCTCAGCAGGTCCTAATCCTGCCATGAATCCAAGCATTTCACGGTCCGGAACCCAGATAAACTGTAAGAATAATCAGGGAGAAACTTTGTCAAACACGACATTACAAACTGGTTGAAAGAGTAGAGCTCTGTTTATTGCTGTTACATCCAATCCTCTGAGGCATGGAGTTGGCGGAGTTGGAGGTGGTTACAGATTCTTTAGGTTTTAGCAAGGAAAAGATAAACACCATTCAGCGAAAAGAAATTTTTACAAACCAAAAAGCATTTTACTTTTTAACTCTACTCTATGACTCCAGTTTAGCTACACTCCATATCTAAATTGGGAAGTTAAGCCTCACTTCAGCTCTGCAACTTTGCAAAAAGAGCACAAGTATTAGGAACCAAAAAATATTTCGGAATGTTGCTTTCAACACTTCTACCTTACGAGCTCTTTGCTTAACTTATTAATGCCTGAGTCACGTAGAGGAAAAAAAAAACAAAACCAAAACACAAACCAAAATTTTAGATAAGCTGTACGAACATGCAATGCAAGTAGTAAGATACGGCTCTTTTTTTTTTTTAGCTTCAAGAGCTCAATTTACTAACACACAGCAACAATCCTTCTTCTCACAGCTTTCTCACCAGAGACTTTCAGAGAAACTAAGTACTCACAGCAAAAGTGTGAAACGTCAGTGTAAAACAGCTAAGGGGATACAAGATCCAAAGCAGAGGGATGGCAAGACAGGACCTTGCACTGGGACTCAACTGTTAGGTATCCTTATGAATGGCCAGCAGAAAGTGAGGAGCTGCAAGTTGACATCTGCTGACAAGTTACTGAGAGTAGTAAAGTTAAAGGCTGGTACCAAGAACTGGAAAAGGTTTTTAATGAGACTAACTCACAGGATAACAAAATGGAAATGAAATTCAGTATAAATAAGTGTAAAGAGATGCAAAGAAGGAAAGCATCACTCATGGAGCATCTCTGTGCTGGGGAAAGGCTGAGAGTCCTGGGGCTCTTTAGCCTGGAGAAGACTGAGAGTGAATCTGATCAATGCTCGTCCATAGCTAAAGGGTGGCCAAGAGGATGGAACCAGACTTTTCCTGTCAGTGGTGGCCAGCGACAGGAAAAGGGGCAACAAGAACAAATTGGAACTCAGGAAGTTCCATCCGAACAGGAGGAGAAAATTCTGCTGTGAGGGTGCCAGAGCCTGGACCGAGCTGCCCAGAGAGGTTGTGGAGTCTCCTCCTCTGCAGAGATTCCAAACCTGCCTGGACATGATCCTGCGAAACCTGCTCTAGGTGCTTTAGCAGGGGGGTTGGATGACACCATCTCCAGAGGACCCTTTCAAGCCCTACCATGGCGTGACTCTTGTGAACAAAACAGTATGCTAGGTGGAACATTTTCACACAGGGTCAAGATCTTGGAGTGGTGCATGAAAAACAGACAGGTGCATGAAAAATACCAATGTCTACTATCAGTAAAAAAACACCAAACCAAACAAACAAACAAAAAAAAACCCCACATCAAACCAAAAAAGCAACCAACTGAAAAAACAACAACAAAAACCAAACAAAAAACACTACAAAAAAACCCCAACAAACAAACAAAAAAACCCTAACCCAACCACCACCCCAACAAATAATAAAAAAAAAAGGCAACAGCAATAGGAGTTAAAATGGGAAGGATGAACACAACAGAGACTATTGCTATTGCTGCAGAAGCACCATCACAGAAGCCTGTGTGCTGTTCTGGTCTTTCCCTCTGCTCAATTTCCAAGAAACAGAGAGGACGCACAGAAGAGCAAGGATGGTAAATGTGCACAAATCAGTGACCATATCAGGAACGATTTGGAGTGTCTAGACATCCCAGTTCTCCTAGGAATCCAGGTAACTAAGAGACGAGAGAATATGATGTTGGGTTGTGACTTTGTGACCAACATGGTGACAGTAGATTGAAATTAACTCTTTTCTTTCTTCAATACATTTGGGCACCAGACGAAATTAGCAGAACTAAGGTTCAAAGGACACATTAGTCAAGTTACATCAGCAACAGAGGGTGCTGCAGTCTCATGAGCTCCAGTCAAACAATCCAGTCAAACAACAAACCTCTTTTAATCCAGAAGTAGTATCATAAGAAAAAAAGAAATCCCCTTAAAATATCAAGGGGAAAAAATGGCAATGTAAAATATCTTACACTGGCTGGATATCAAGATCAGATGAAAGCTGACACATGGACTATGACGTACATCACTAAAGAATGCTCTAAAATAAAATCACGATAAGAGCTGGATCACAGACATGAATCTAAAGCAAACAAGTCTAAAGCCCACTGCCTCCCTGCCAGATTCACTAACATAGGATCACAGAATGGTCCGGATGGGAAGGGACCTTTGAACATCATCTGGTCCAACCCCCCTGCAAGGAGCAGGGACATCTGCAACTAGAGCAGGTTGCTCAGAGCCCCGGCCAACCTCACCTGAAATGTTTCCAGGGATGGGGCATCGACCACCTCTCTGGGCAACCTGGGCCAGGGTCTCACCACCCTCAGTGTAAAACGTTTCTCCCTTCTCTCTAGTCTACATCTTCCCTCTTTTAGTTGTCTGCACCTACCTCTTCTCCTGCCACAACAGGTGCCTCTAGAAGATTGTCTGCACCTTTCTGATACACCCCCTTCAAGTACTGAAAGGCCGCAAGAAGGTCTCCCAGATCACACAAGTAGGATTTCTGAAAATGCAGGTAGCCAAATACATCAGTACAACTGTAGAATAGAGTATTAGGGAGATGAACAAGAACATCTAATTTGTGGTTTCACTGAAACTGAGAAAAAAAAATGCTCACAAAATTTAGGCTTTATCTACCACGATGGCTGATGCCGTTATTGTCTCTTCCTTCACAGATGTTCAAATGGGCAATGAAAAAAGGGGTTTGCATTGCCAGTTTTTCTACTGACATCAGTCATACGAAAAAAACCCTACAAACAACAGCTCAAGAGAAACAAAAAACTGCAAGAGAAGGAATTGAAACGCTCATCTTTACTTTAGGTTTTACAAAGCAGTCTCCACATATCAAAACAGCTACTTGAGTCCTGTGATTTCTTCTTGCAATCAAAGCTTCTTTCTCTCTGGAGCTTACGGCAAGAATGGAATTAGACGATGCTCCTCTGTGATTGAGGACTTCTCTTAAGAGTACTCTGCACGAACACAAGGGGATGCAACGAATGGAGGTAAGGTCTAAAGTTGTTAATGCCAGAAATGAGGTAGGATTAACGAAGACCTCAGATTCACTAGCAGCTGTTAGTTTCACCTTCAAAAAATAAGTCAAAAAACCTCTGCCCTTTTTCCTCTCCTATTTTTATACCTGCAAAAATACTTTTGTCATTGTATGAAGCCTTGTGCTATTGGTGTAGAGCAAAAATGCTCATCTAGAGATATCACCGTACCAGAAGAATAAATCTATTAAATACATAAATAAAGAGTGCCAAACTTTTTGAAGCTTTGCAAGCTACATGAAAACACATTTCATTGTTGTGCAGTAAATTGAAAAATGGAAGAGGGCAGATCTCACACAGCATCAAATTCCCTGAAATAGCTGCGAGGTAAGAGGTTTTCTCTTCACAGAGGAAAAAGAAAAAAAAAAGAAAAGAAAAAAAAAGCAGTGACAAAGCATAGTTTTAGCAATGCCTTCGTATTTCTTAATACCGAGAACTCATTCTTGGTATTCCTAAGAACTCTTCTTGGTATTCCTAAGAACTCATGGTGGTGTCCTCATCCAAAAGCCTCCTTCATGAGACTTTCCAGACGTTGTCTGCACCTAGATTCAAATTCCCTGAGCTTTTTTTATAGCTGTTAAGGTTGCTAGGAAGGAGATTTTGCTTCTAAATGGAACAGATACAAGATCTAACATACTCCGCAGGCTAAAAGAATTATCACAAATAAACATTCTGATAAGATTTCAGCTGTTTGTCTCCACAAGAGCCCTTTTAAGAAAGAGCAAGGGTTAAGCAGCTGATGAACAGAGATCTTCACGCTGACGCCATGTCTTTCTTTTTAAAGCACACATGATGGAATAAAAATGGAAAACCATGTTTAAAGGAACTTTTGATCCTTGATCCTCATGTCCCCCTGAGAACCTTCCTTTTGCCAGCAATTGGGTTGAAACCTTTCGTTCTGCCTATGAGGTACATCTGATAAGCTGGTCATGGCGGTGACCTTGGTGGCAAATAACACTGAAGCAGAATCAATTGCAGAGTATCTTCACTTCTCAGACTTCAAATGCGAGAGCAGAGGTGAACGGTGATCTTTCAGAAAAGGGAGGTTTATTTTCACATTTACCTATATGAACATGTCTACAGAAAATTTAGCTTTACAGGAGTATAAACCACTCTGGTTTCATCCATGTTGTCAGAAAATCACAGAATCCCAGCATGGTAGAGTTAGAAGGGATCTCTGGAGATTATCTCTTCCAATCCCCCTGCTTCAGCAGGGTCACCGAGATCCAGCAGGTTGTCCAAGATCGCGTCCAGGTCGGTTTGGAATCTCTCCACAGGAGGAGACTCCACAGCCTCTCTGGGAAGTCTGGGCCCGGCTCTGGCACCCTCACAGCAAACAAGTTTCTCCTCCTGTTCAGATGGAACCTCCTGGGTTCCAGTTTGTGCCCATTGCCCCTTGTCCTGTCGCTGGCCACCACTGACAAGAGTCTGGTCCCCTCCTCTTGATCCCCACCCTTTAGCTATTAATCAGCATTGATAAGTTCAAACACAGCCTCCACAACCTAGAAGAATTTGTTCAGCATTCTTCTCTAGGTTTTTCTATCAATCTAACAGCAGCATGTGTGTATTTACAGCCTGTTTTCAAAACCAATAGCCTAGAAGTGGGCACATCAACCGAAAAGTTTGCTTTTCTCCTTCAGTTTTCATCAGATAGTCTTAAAAAAGTGAAGTGAAAATTTGTATAATCATTAGACCTTATAATATTTGTACACTAGAAAGCCCTTTTTAAAAAGGTAGGTTGTGTATTATTCATCTTATCCACAAATGACACCTTCACAAAGACACAAAACAAGTAATTGTACTCACAAACATATTTTCTGGAGGGCTTTCATGCAGGGACTTTGCTGAACCTTAAGTGAACAGAAATTATCAAGGAAAAAAACCCAAGACCAGCAAACCAACACCAGATAGAAAATGTCTTTCAAGACACTACTATAAACAGAAGAAAAATAATTTGATAGGAAAAATGCAAATGTCTTGCTAGCCTATTTGGACAGACAATCAAAATGCAAACACAGATGTACATAGAATCCAGACCAGAAATAAATCCAGGAAAAACAGTAGCTCACAATTTCACATCTCGAGGAAAGTGTGATCACTCCTTACTATTTTTTTAAAATTTATTTTAAATTACCTCTTTGTGGTTTGTGAAGGTAAAAAAAAGCTTTGAGCCACATTTGTACACAGAGCTAAAAAAACAGTGCTGAGATTTTTGTTTTAAATAAATCTTCAGGCTTCTTCCTACTCAATTACTTTCTGTTTGCAACCAGTATGAAATATGCTTTTATTCTTGTTGAAAAAATGACAAACTACCCTTTAAACTGCACGAGGTGGTGTATTAAGTATATTGCTGGTGAAATGAACAGCAGTAAGAACGTCTGCCAAGCAGAAAACACAGAATAATATTTAAAAAAATAAAAAATAATTGGAGAAGTAAGCTGATACAATGACCAAAACAATTCTGGTGACTGAAAGGAATGTCTTCCACATATAAATTCAAATGCAAATCAACGTCAAAGATTTGTTCCTGAACTCTGTTTACACTAGATATCTACTTCAGGCATGACATTCACGTTTACTGATGATGATGATGTCGTTAACCAGTCAAACTGTGTTTTAAAACAGTTGCTCAACGTAATAGAAAAAGAGAGGTTTTTTAAATATACATGGAAGTCTCCAAATATAAAGCTGACTGCACAGACTAACTTCATTTTTCACGGAAAATAGGGAAAAAAAAAAGATTATCCAGTTTTTCAAGTACACTGCTGCAACTAATGGGCTACAAACCAATGAATCCTACTAAACAAAGACAAGCCACAACTGTTGCAGAGATTAAAAAAACAACCACAATTCCACTTCCGTCATAATTGTGAGAGAGTAACCCATGGTATATTTTCACTATTTCACACTTATAATTAGGAGATTCAGGTTGGAGAGTTGGACCAAGAGGAAACTCATGAGGTTCAACCAGGGCAAGTGTAGAGTCCTGCACCTGGAAAGGAATAACCCTCTGCAGCAGTACAGCTGGAAAGCAGCTCTGCAGCAAAGGATGTGGGAGTCTTGGTGGACAAGTAGACCCTCAGGCAGCAATGGGCCCTGTGGCAAAGAAGGTCAATGGTCTCCTGAGGTGCATGAAGAAGAGAGTGGCCAGCAGGTCGAAGGAGGTTTTCCTCCACCTGTACTTTGCCCTATGGAGGCTGTATTTGGAGTATTGGATCCAGTTCTGG
>WEIS01085456.1:5170-25216 GCA_013389965.1 Todus mexicanus
CGGCCCCCCGCCCGCCCCTGGCCCCCGGCCCGCAGGACGAGGTCCTGGCGGCGGCTTTGCAGCGGCTGCGGGAGGTCTTCGACATCGAGGAGCTGCCGCCCGACGTCCTGCCCCACAAGAAGCCGCCGCAGTTCATGGTGGATCTGTTCAACAAGGTGGCCGATGCCAACGGCATCACCCGCGCCCCGGGGCTGCTGCAGGGGGACGTGGTGCGCAGCTTCGAGGACCGAGGTGGGCCAGGGGCCGGGCCCGGGGATCCTGCCGGAGCCGGGGGGCGGCGGAGGCCGAGTAGCGGCCGCGTTTCCCTCACCTCCCGCCCCGCGTCCCCCCGAGGATTTGAGCAGCCCCGGCGGCTGCTGTGCGATTTGCGGGGGGTGCAGGTTGGGTTGCGTTGTTCCTAAAGGAGGGTCTTTTCCAGTTCACGTGGACCAGTACCACTTCTACTTCGACATCAGCGCGATGGAGAAGGGCGAGCAGATGCTGAAAGCCGAGTTCAGGGTCTTCAAACTGAAGAGGACACATGTGTCTAGAAGGTCCGACGTGAAGCACTTCTGCAAAGTAAGTGGGGGAGTGATCTGTCAATTAAACGCTTACTTGTCCTGTCATTGCTAATTACGCTGAAAACGAGGAATGCAACCCTTTACCACAGAAACCTGCTATTTTATGGGGTTTATGTGATTGTTGTCCTCGCTTCTTCTTTGCCTCCAGCATGCAAAGAAGCGGACACGAGGTATTGGCTTTGGCAGCGTGCTGTGCCTTGTGCTCTATGGCAGTGAGCTCTCCCTAAAGATACCTATGTCAGACCTGTCTCAAACCAGACGGTCCCTTTCCGGGGTGTGATGCTTTGAAATTTCAATGGAAATTTATCTCCTCGAGCTGCTGTAAAAAAATAATGATAGCCACCATAGATTCATAGGAAAATAGGACAAGTGAGGATTCTGATGTCAAGTGTGTCTGTTCTTTTGGTACTAGGCAGGATTGGGCTTCTGTAAACAAAGATGTGGAGGAACAGATACTTTTGTGGTATAAGATGTTCAAAATAGAAAGAGAAGGGCTAGTTGAAATATTTTTCTGTAGTGTCATACAGTCCAGTATCCTGCCTCCGAACACATGTGGAAGTAGATCTATGCAGCAATAATTGTCGTTCTGTTAAACTGTCCGAATTTTATTATTATTTTTTTCCCCAAAGTTTAGAATGATGATACAATTTTACCGCTATGGTGTTGCAGAAATATGCATAATCTTCATACTAGTTTTGCTGGAAGAACAGTTGGTTTCATTTCTTATTGCTTTGTTGTATTGCTCTCATCAAGGTGGAAGTATATGAACTTTTGGACAGTGGAAGTAAACCACAAAAAAAGCATCTCATTGCGTCGAGGCTGTTGTCCGTGTACACTGAAGGCTGGGAAGTATTCAACGTCACGCAAACAGTAAGCAGAAAATTCTGAGTTAATTTTAATTTTAAATCTCTTAAGATGACAGTCAGCTCATAACTCCAGCATTGCACATATGCTGGGGTTTGTTGTCAGTTCAAACTGAAGGACAGCAGCAGAGGGAGCAGCTTTGTCTCTACGCTTAAAAGTACACCTGGTGCTACCTGAATTAAAGAAGTGTTTATATGCTGCTAGCAGCAGAGGCATGGTAAGAATTGAGTAACCCGAACCTAGCCAATAGGAGGGACATCAGGCCACGTATGCCATTGTGATTAAAACACATTAGTCCTTAGGCTGCTAAAGGAGATAGCATTAATTGTGTGCTAAGAGGAGGGGTTCATTTCTCCTTTTTATTCTGGTGACATTACTACAGAGCAGATGTGCTATAGACTTTTTTTCTTCTTTTCTGGAATTTATCATAGTTGGATTGTTTTTCATTTAGCTTCCTCTGTAGACTTCTTTATTTGTTCGTTTCAAGATTTGTTTTGTGGATATCCTTAAACTATAACAGCATATCAATGTCTTTCCATAGGAAAAGAACAACCGTGGTTTAAAACATACTGTTTGTTTCTTGGGTTTAAATCTGTTCTCTAGGACAGTGTTTTTCATTGCTTAAGCTTTATGATCAGACTGATCAGCATGCTTGGATGATTGGCTGACTTGCATCTTGAGTCCTGATAGCCCTGCTTGAGAATGGCCCAGCCTTATCTATTAGTCTGTAATTATACCAATTAGATAAAGTAAATTTGCTTGATGGCGAGTTAATTTCTTCAAATGCCATGTTTGTTAGGTTTAAATGAGTTTTAATGGTATGGAAAGTCTGGAGAGTTCATATTATTCTAAGACTGCTATGAAAAAATTCCTGGCTGAAGTCAGAGAGGATTTATTGTTATTTTTAACTCCTGGATTCATCTATTCAATATTGAGTAAATTTTCTGAAATTAATTATCTTCCTGTGAATGTAGCTTTGGGGAATGCGTATTGTATTTTGTGCTTTTAAATGCTGAATTACTGGTTTAAATATTAAACTCAATTGAGTCTCAGCTATACAGTTACCTCACTTCTGCCGTAGTATATGTTCTTCTGCTCTCATACCTTGTTGCCCGTTCCCTTTTCCTAACAGAAACATCTCTCAATTGTAATGCTCTAACAAGAATATTGAAACAGTATTTTTTTTAATTTCTGTGTTGTTACCAGGTTTCCAAGTGGGTTGGAAACAGCAGCTCCAACTATGGCTTCTTGATAACTACAACACACGTCTTTGACAATAGAATTGAGCACAACCTGGTTAAGTTTGCTAAGAGTCATGGAGCTTTGCAGGACAGTAGAAATGCTCTCCTTGTCCTCTTCACCAACAGTAACAAAAGGAGGCCTTCCAGCTTTGTACCCACTTCCACAAGTAAGTTCACATGAGAGCAGTAGCTCTGTTTTAAAATATGAACTTGTTCGTCTTCTGTTACCTTCTGCTGCCCCATGTATACCTAATTTCAGTATTTGCTCACAGTGTAGAGTGGTTTTGAAGTTCTACTTTGTCACTGATCAGAGTTTGATTTGAAAGCTCTTGCAAATAGGTCACCTAGCATCCTAAGTTGCCTCTCCCCTCAGAAAAATTGCATTTGCAGGAAATATTCATAAAGCCTAGAAAGAATCTGGTTTATTTTGCTTGTAAAGGGGTGGGAATTCTATTTTTTAACTACTATTTATATTATTTTTGTGGTGTTGAAGTTTGCTTGAAAATTGTAGATTAGATGTAGGCTGAAAAAACCCAAACACCCCTCAGTGACCTGGAAAGCTGTGAAAATGCTGGTAAAGCACCTGTAAGTAGAGTTATTAAGTGCAGTTTTCAGGAGTGGAAGAGGTTGTTAAATAAGTAATTTAAACCTCTCTGTCCCCGGACTGGCTTTTAAGCACCTGTTTAACTTCAGTGACTTATTAGCATTGTGACTAAAGGCTGCTTTCTTCAAAGACAACGCCCTCATGCTTTAAATTACAAAGCACAACATTTTAGCTCTCTCACTGCTCTTCCAGTAAAACCAACTAAGGCTGGATTTTAGAGCCTGATAAATGGACGAGCAAAAGCTGACAGGAGGGGCAAAAAAGATCCTGTATTGGTTTCCAGAGTTTTCTGGTAAATGTTGAATTTGCATATAGAAATGAACTAGGTAGGATTTTTTTAAGTATTAAGTAGGTGGTGAAATGGATTAGAAACAAAATTGAGGCTGGCCTGTTGATTTTTGTTTACAGAAATAATAATAATTTTTTAAAAAATAGAGAAATCCCAGATCCAAACTTAATGAGCATCAAGCTCTGTTTGGTATACAGTGCCAGGATCAAGAAATTGATACCTGTTTCTTAGTGAAGAAATTCCATAGACCTGCCTGCTGTTTGTGGTCACAGAATCTGTGCAGATTGTTCTACCAGCCTGTATGTCAGTGGTTTTCAGCCTCTGTATGTGGATCTTGAGATCTCCATGGATGTTTATCAAGCCTTATAAGAAGATATTTTTTAAAAGCTAAGCCATTTTCAGTAAGCTTTATTCTTTAGCAGAATTCCATAAACCTGGTGTTCACAAAGTGAAACATGGGATTTGTTTTTTGAAATACAGCTGAAATGACAATTGAATATACACCTCTGCTGGTACTTTCACAGTTTGTGTCATTTTAAAATCTACTCCGAAGACTTGAATGTAGATTTATGGAATAGACTTACAGACAGAATTCTGTACTTAGGACATTTATTTCTTTTGAGAAACAGTAACATGCAACTTTCTTTCAGAAACAGAGATGAACCCTGCCCAAAGTGATTCTGAAACTCAGATCATTGAAAGCAGCGATGCAAGCACGAGCAGGAGACGTCGAGCTGCTACAATCCCTTCTGCCAAAAGCCAGGTAACAGCATGTCATCGAAGGGAACTCTACGTTGACTTCCATGCTATTGGCTGGTCAGGATGGATTATTTACCCAAGTGGGTACAATGCATTTTATTGCAGAGGATCCTGTGTCTTCCCCTTAGGGGAGAACCTAAACGCAACAAACCATGCTACAGTTCAATCTATAGTCCATACTCTCAAACTGTCTCAAGATGTCAGCACGCCCTGCTGCGTGCCAGATGAATTGAAGTCCCTCAATCTTCTCTACTTTGATGACAAAGAGAATGTGGTCCTTAAAAATTATAAAGACATGGTGGCAACAAGGTGTGGTTGCCATTAGCACGACATTTTCTTTGGTCTATATTTGGCATTCACCTGGATTCTGTTCCCATTTGCCACTGAAGATATGAAGAGAGATAACATTTCGGCTTACAGGGCAGGGAAGCCAGTAACTCAGCTGTGCTTCAAATCCTTCTTCCCTCTCGTGACTGTGACGTTTAAGGCTGGCTTTCGAAGAGCCGTGGGCTGCTGGAGGGTATGCTGACCTGCGTGGAGAGCCATTTGACTGCCTGTACAGCAGAGGAAACCATTAAAACAGAAGCTTATTATGTGAGAGAGCTGAAACACATTGAGCCTTCAAATTAAGGTCTTGTTCTGTATATTTGAGGCTCAGATTTTCCTATGATTTAACAGGCACAGTATCCTGCCTCAATCCAGGATGGGTTGTAGATCTCTTAGTAACACAACCTTACTCACTTTTGGCTGCTTGATCCAGTGGGGATATAGACTCCTACAATGAGCTTTCAGGGTATTTGCGCAGAGCTAGTCTCAGAGGCCTGTACCATCTGCAGCTCATGCGTTACCCAGAAATGCACTTCTTCCCTGTTCTTCACTGTTCTTAATGCAGCTGTACCAAATGCAGACACCTCCTTCTAAGTCCCCGTGAGACTTGCTTGACAATCTGAGCGAACACGTAAGTATTTGTCTGGGAATCAGCTTACTTTGCTTCTGACTCAGGCCGCACCTCTGTATAATGAAGGATCAGCTAGTTCACTTCGTTGTAAAATCATTCTCTTTCACTGTGGTCTACTGTGGCTTTGTGGCAGCAGAGATTGCCTTTGTGTATTTGTACAGTGGCTCTGCAATGGGATCCTTAACTTGGGTCACAATCCCCACAGTTTAGCAGGAGGAAAGAAGATCATTAAGCTTTGGAGGTCCTTCAGAACATGCTGGATGCTGGCCTGGTTCTGTATCTGAGGCAAGTTTGATGAAAGGTACTCACTGGTTCCCTTCCATTCTTCCTTGAAGAAAATGACACAGACTTGGAAGGAGCCTCCTGAGGTCTTTGTGTCTTGCTACAGTCTAATGCAGGTAACCAGCACTTTGCAGTTCTTTAGTCAATTCATTGAGTTATAACTTCAACCTGGTTAAGTTTCTTGTCTCCATTAGTCCTTGAAGGAGGCTGGCTTCTCACAGAACGTGACATCTCCTGTGGGTAGAAACTTCATGGAGAATTTTTTTACTCCAATGAGATTAAAAAAGAAAAAAAAACTTATTTATGTAAATGTTTTTCTTTCTGTAAATACTGATGTCTGTAATAAATTTATTTTATTTAAAACTCAAACACTTGGAGTATATATTAACTTAATCTGTAATATAAATTGTTAAATTTGAAATATATATAACATTCGTCTGGGGTATTTTATGTGTTGTATTTGAACCTCTTTTGTAGAGTCATGTATCAAATACTTGTCTAAAAGAGAGGACATTTCCAGTGGCTTCAGTGAGCATTGTATCAAGTGCCCTGACTCCACATCAAGAAGTAGGATGGATAAGCAAGAAGATGTGTTTCACTTCAGGGAGTATCCGGTAATTATTCCTGAAGTGAAACTTGCATTGAAGCTTCTTGTAACTCTCACGTGAATTACTTGTAGAGGTTAAAGCCCTTCAAGTTGGTCGCATGTGGTGTTTGTAACAAAGTGTACCTCATGGAGGTCCTGAACATAACATACCTGAGATGATTTCAGTTTTCTTCATGTGAAAGACCTTATGTTTGTGTATGTTGTAATATCTTGGAATGCCTTCATTAAACTTTCACTAGGAAAACCAGGACAAAAGAAATAACTGTTGTTCACAACTAGATGGATGACAAGGGTTTACCCCATATATGTAGGCCAGGCATGTGTTTTTTGGAACTGCAGCCTGGAATGGGTGAAGCACAGCCCACAGCTGAGCACAACCAGGATTTGGAAAGAAAGGATGATGTATGTATGTCAGTGTGGAGAGAAGGGTTCTCTCCTGCCTAGTTGGTTCTCTGGAAGGCTGCAGAGGCTGTGGCGCTCCATGTCAGAACAGCTCCAAGAGCAGCTCTTGCTGCTGGGAGCAGCAATTAAGGCAAACGACTTGGTGCTCAGTCCAGGCTGGAACAGGCAGTGGTGTGTTCAGGAAGCTCATTCCTGTTAGGGACAAGAGGCTTGATTTCCCTCAAGCCAGGGAAAGAGGCTGTGTTTGGGGTCCTGTATTTCCATCCAGCAGACCATGTGTTGAAACAGTGGGATGTGAGCTATATGGTGCAGGCATAGGGACTCCAGTATGACTGTTTCATACTCGCTGTATGTGCCCAGTGCAGCAAAACAAAGAGTGTTCATCCTTTCTGCAGAACAGACCAACATAGCCATGCTGACCACGTTGTTTCGTGTTCATAATTTCCAGACAAATAGCCAAAATCTTCTGACTATATAAAATTTCTGTCTTGGAGGGTGAGGGGAAGGGAGTGTGGTTTTGATCTTGATGTATGATCACCCTCGTAAAATGGAATAGAAATCTGGTAGCAAGGTAGTGTTAACTGCTGCATCCACCACGCCCAGCCGGTGGATTCAGTGCCATTGACAAAAGGACCTTGGAAAGTGTAAAGGGTCATAATCTCACTTTGCTGGTTTATTTCCCAGGGTCCTGGTTTACATTTTTCACTGCAGAGTGAAAATGTCCCTGGCATTTTAAACCTGGAGGAACCACACCTTGTGAGTGCGAAAATGTACCAACAGTGAGATCCAGACAAGTAATTTCTGAATGCTGACTTTGGCTGATGTTATCTATGCTTCTTTCAGTATGGGCCCTAAGAACTGAAGCCAGAAGTTTTCAGTGTCAGATAATGCTGGGAGAAGGACTGCTTTTGAAATAGACTGGCTGAGACAGGTTCTGCATCCAACACACTCCAATCTTCTGTCCACAATATGTCAAATACTCCCAGCACCATCAGCTGTGTATCAGCTACATCCTTCACTCCTCAAGTCAGAGAATTATCCTTTTTTTTTTCCTCCCCCCACCCCCGAGATATCTTAATGGGTTTCTTTTTGTTTCAGATGCCAGGGAAAAAACAGGAAAAAATTCTGTTGAAAAGCAAGTGTGATTAATAAATAAATGATGGGCACACTGAATATTAGCGAACATAGTGCTGCCTTACAATAGGTGAAATATGCACAGCTGAGCTAGGAGTGTTCAGTAGTTTTGCACACATTAAATTATTTTTTTCTGCACCACTCAACATAGTCTCATTATGCCCCATTAAACCCTGATAATTAAAACAAAATATATTGGAATTGTTTATCCTGGACTTTATAAGGAAATGAGGTTCATAATAATGCCAAGGGAAAAAATTTACACTGCACCAGAACTTGTAATTAGAATAACAATTAAGGACAAGCATGCTTGCTTTTTTTGTTGTTTTTAAATTAGAAAAAAGGTCTATTTTCTTGTTTCATTGACTGAAGTAAGTAAGAGTTCCAAAACAGAAATGCTAGACTTTGGAATTTTGGTTTAATTGGAATATCATATGTTTAGATGGCATACCAAAAAAGCATTATGTAAGATTTGAGAGGAAATAGGGGTAGTCTTCAGCATGCACAGTCTGGAGAAGGATTCATGACTCAGATTGTGTGTGGTTATGCCATGTTGCATAAAACCAGCAGTGAGAGAAGGCAAGGCTGCTAGCAAACCCGGTTGTGGTAAACACTGTGTGAAGACCAACGAGGAACACACCTGGCCCTGAAGAACTCTCCTTGTGAAGAGCAGAAACAAAAAGGAATGACTGCAGAGTTTGACAGTATTTCAGCGTCAGGAAGGAGTCTGGGTAGTCAGTACCTGCATCATGTCAACAACTTCCATAATTTCTTTCTTTTTAAAACCTGACCACTTAACGTTACCAAGGGCATTGACATCTCAGAGACTGAAATTTGGTGGTATACAGAGGAAGAGCCCCATGTTGAAGGACTGAGAGTCTTGGAGCATTTCTTCTGTGCCTCCAGCTCCAAGGCTTACCGAGGACTCAGCTTACAGCAGGCAGGGGCTGTCTGAGCCGGCTCAGCTGGTGCCTGGAAGCAGAGTGCTCTGTTAGCCATTCACAGTGGTACATCTGTACAGGGCTCAACTCTGCAGCTCAAGGTCTGCTGGCTTGGATGTGTCTAACAGCTGATGGGTGTCTGCACCCTCTCCATACCAAAAAGGTGCAAGGTAGGTTAGTTAACCACAGGCACATAGCACGATTTCAGAGACAGGGAGACTCAGACAATGCCTAGGGAATCTCCCACCATGGTAAAGCTGTAGGATTATGCCCAACCCCATGATAAAGAGTTTGGCCTGGGTTTGGACCTACAGAGGACCAGGTACGTGAGGTATGTGCAGTCACTCATTATTGCATAAAGTGGGGAGAGCACTAAACCTGACCCTGACACCGCTGAAGTGAGATGGTAGTGGGATTTGAGTATGCTGTAGGGGAGAGCTAGTGGTAAAGAGCACAAATCCGCAAAAGACCAGATTCCATGGTCTCCTGTCTGTAGAAATGTTTGTTTTAAGGGATTTCTGTGGTGGTCCTGTTAAGAGGTATAGATGATGGGAAGATCCTTCTGGGCACTGAAGCTGGGGGAAGGATATGCTGGGGATGTCCTGGGGCGGGTAAGGCAGAAGGGATGGGCTTGGGGAAATGGTCTGGGATGGTTTCCTTTGTGAGGGAGGAGATAACTTAAATGTGCCTGCCCTGAGGAAGCTGGAGCACTGCAGTGTTGTAAGGAGCTGAAAAGCCTCTGCTCTGTTCTGTCTGCTCTGCAGGCTTTAAAGTTCAGTTCAGTATGAGGCATCCGGTTAGGAATGCTCTGAGTTGTTTCAAACTGCCTGAGGTAGTTACTGTGGTTCCTGTTCTCCGGGTAGGAAAGGGGGCAGTTATGTGCTTTACTTGAAAGGCACATGGAAGATAGTACTTGATTCACAGCACTGGAGCTTATATCTTGAAAAGAGAGAAGCTGGGTGCCTACCATAACTTCCCGGGCTTTCCCACTGATAGCGAACCTTCTAGATTGTCTCCAGTCCCTTTAAGATCACACATGCAAATACATAAACGCAGGTGCGTATATACATGCAGGTTCTTCCTTATGTACACCCATGGGCACATTCATTCATGTTCAGAGGCAGCGTCCTTCCTAGTTCATCCTAAACTGCTTCCCAAAGGAGGAGGCTACTTACCGGTAACTGAGGTGAAGTGCTCGGGGCTTGTTTGAGAACATTGCCACATCCAGAGGATGTGTTTGTACAAAAGTATGTCACACCTGGGCCATTTCTGCCTTTCTGGCGTTAAGCGTAGCTCACCTCCAAGGAGAGCAGTTAGTAGGTGTGAATTGACCTTTGGTGAATGAGACAATAGTGTCTTAAAGCAGCTAATTAAATGTTTTCTCTACTGGGTTTATTGCTAGAAGCGATTCACAGAGTAAGAGGGACTGCTAACTTAGTCACAAGGATGTGTGCTGCTATAGATTCATTAAGATATTAACTGCCCTAATTCAGAGCTAGGTCACAGACTGTCTTGGTCCTGGAAAACAAAAGCTGTAAGTTTTGTTTGTAAGAGGGAAAATGACCTGTTACTGAGAAGTGATTGTCCTTTAACTGAAACCATGATTTGGTGATGTTGTAAATCCAGGCCTCGTGTAATGAAGAGGCATTATGACATAAATCCCAGTACAATGATTCAGACCTGCTCACAGAAGTCTTGCTTGGTTAACTATCTGGTTAAACGGAGTTGTTAGCCGGCATAAAATCGGTATGTGTACTTTAAAGTCACTATAGGCTATGTACTGTGGTCTGCATAGGAGTGGAATATTTGTCCACGTCAAATTTCTGCTGAATGTGCTAAGCTAGTGCTGGTGGCCAGGCAACTGTGTCCTCGAAAGCCACAGACCAAAAAAAAAAGTATAATTTCCTCAAGACATGTACATTGTCACAGGTACTAAGCTTTCAGCCCTTGTTTTTCACTCTCGAGTGCTGTGACTAACTAGCTGGTGACTTCTACCGAGATGAGGTTTTGATCTGCACATTGAACTGCTTTTCAGTGGCTGAAACCTAGAGAAAAATGGGGTTAGGATTCAATACACCCAACTTCAGATCCCAACAACTGATTAATTTGATCAGAATTAATTCTACCCTAAGTGGCTTACCTGGGGTCCTACAACAGCCTGATATTCTTAGAGCTGGACCACGAAAGTAACTTCTTGCTGGCAGAACCGTCTTGATAGGCAGTCACCAACTGACATTTTCAAACTGGCCTGAGAGCTTTGGGAGCCAAAACTTGCTGTACAGGTGTGTGGGAATCAGAAGCTGCAGCACACTTGCCATTTTCAGCTGCCCACCAGCTCTCTCCCTGGAGGCTGCTGCCACAGCTAATGTGCTGCACTTGAGATGGGATCCACAGCTACTGAAGTCACCATCTGGCTCCTCTATTGATTTATAAATGAAACAGCTTGGAAGCTGTTTCAAAGGCAGTAGTCTTTGGTAGATGAATAGAACACACCATGGTCACACACCAGGACACCAACTGCTCTTCTGCGGCTCAACACCTTTCAGCCTCAAGGCTTCCCTGCAGCAGGTAACTGGGCAGGAATGGGTAGAAATATTTTTCTCCATTGCATGAGAATTTTCAGGATCTAGCAGTCAAATCAGCTTTCAAATCTTTGCAGGTGAAAAAGCTAAAAGAAAAAAATCAGGGTGGGGTTTTTTAGAGTTTCATAATCCTTTTTTTCTAATTTTAGCCACATAATTTTACATTTGTAATTTGAAATCATTTTAAGGTTTTCTTCATTACACATACCTTTTAGACACTTTGAAAACATTATTTTTCAAACAAAATGTCAAAAATGTCAAAAGGGCTTTTTTTTTCTTTTTTTTTTTCTTCTGTGAACAGTTTCAGTGTTCAAAGCTCAACACTTAATTATAAAAAAAGAAAATAATTAAAATATTCTGAACAGGTTCTTTCTCACTCTAGGCAGCAAGAGATATGTATTCTGAGACTTGTGATTGCAACTCAAATATGCATGTAAGATGTTAATGTAAACTTTGAATGTGTAAATATAACCTGCCCAAGGACAGGGTAAGAAAATAAACCTATTTAAAAAATTAAAACAAAGCTTTGAACATTGGAAACTTTAAATGAATTCCATAGAATGCCAGCAGGGTTCTCTGCTCCCATCCAGACAGGCAGCATAAACAAACTGATTAAGAGCGTGACCATGGCCATTTTCCTGTTGTTTTTTAGATGTGACCTCATAAACATATCGTTTGCTTCTCAAGCAGGGACAACCTTAGCCTGCAAGTCCATCAGCTGACCAGAGCTCTGTGCTCCTGAAGACCATCCAACCTTTCCTTCTTCACCATGCACTGTTACAAGATCAGCACTTTGTGGTGACCCCTGTGTGCTGTCTCTCTACACAGAAGCCCACAAGGTAGGTTATGTCTCTTACTTGATAGGCAGGTGACCTTGCACATTTCATGTTATGTGATAACCTGTTCCTGTTCCAAGTCTTGTCTCGAGCCTTCTAGACTTATTTCACCAAATGCTCCAAGGTGCCTGAGACAGTGATAGGACCTGTATTTTAAGGTAAGAAAATGGGACAGAGGGCATTGGAAAGGATGGAAGTAAAGGTTTGTGGTTCTGGTGTAATAAAATATTTTGGGAAAGATAAAATCATAAAGCTGGGGGTGAAAGGCTGAAAGACTATATGGATGATCTCTCAAGTTGTTTTTTTTTAGAATGCTTTAGGACCCTGCCTCTAAATTTTGCATGACCTTGCACTGTCTTGTTCCTAAGTCCAATGAATTAACTGCAGTTTCCTCTTTTCCTTCATTCATGTAATATTCAGTTTGTTTAAATGGTTCTATCTCACTGTCTGAATCAACAAATCTCTGAACATCAGTGAGCACCATTATCAGTGTTTCAGTAATGCCTTTCATTGGCACAGAGCATTCAGATCCCTGGAAATAACTCCAGAGGGATTTGGATGGAGAGAGGCCTAGTCCTAGTTTCCCATTGAATCAAATATTAAGAGATATAGCAGAAATGATCTTGAATTTCGGCATGATTAGAAAGGCGGGCTGAAGGACTGAGGAGGTGTTACACATAAACTATGTCACCATTCAATATGAGAAGAATAAAAATGGAGAAAGGAAGGTTTTAGTGCTTTCTTCATGCTATTTCACGAAAAAGCACAAGGATTTTGCTTGTTGATACTAAGATAAAGAGTTGACTTTATCATAATTGGTGAAGAATAAGACCATAACAGTATCAAAATACCCCTCCAGTTAGCATAAACATGGTGTTGGACCATCTCTGTGCTCAGCTAGAGATCTGAGACAAAGTTTATTCTGCCAGAAAATGAATTAGCCTGTTTTGCTAATACAATGAGTTGCAAAGAAGTTGATAAGTTGGAAAAGGTGAGCAGTTTTCAGGATTTCTTTAGAAATTATCCCAGACAATAGTCAGCATATTTGAAAAGCAGGTAATTGTTTTAGTGGCTCAACATGGATCAGGAATTGAAAACTGGGCAGTTATCTTTGAGAACATTATATTACTCCCAAGTATGTTCCATCAGAACAAAGAAGGAATAGACAATAGCATCTGAAAAATTTCAAAGAAACAAATAATTCCATGAGACAATGCACTGTCAAAAGAAAGTGCAAACCTAAATCTGAGACACCAGGTGTCTTTCAGTTTTTAACTTTGACCTCCACAGCTCTTGATCTCTAGTAGCTCTGGATACCTTTTAGGCAATACGAAATTGCTTTTCTGCCTTTGACCAGTGAAAATTATATCAATAATCATATCATCCACGTTTATGCGAGATCTTCTTAATTTTCAAAACCATTGGATTCTGGTAAGATAGAGCAGCTGCTTCTGGCAAAAACTTTTCTCCAAAGGCAAGGTCAAATGCTTAAGATGTTAACTTACAGAGTCTGAGTCTACTGCTCTCTTCTACTGTAGTTGTCTGCTATGACCAACTTGAATAAATCCGTTAGTCATTCTGTATCTTATTTTCCTACCTTCAAGCTATGATACTATTTTTCCTCTCTCTTTATAGCTACTCCCTTGGAAGTCTTTTCTCACAAATCTTGGTTAGAAGACTCATTTTAGTGGGAAAGAGCACATCTGGGAAGAAACATTTTTATGACACCTTCACTAAAATCCCAAATGATCCCCCTGAAAATCAGTGTTTTCTTGCCTCAGAAAATCCTAACTTAGTCTCTGCCTACACACTGAGTCACTTCAAATGGCAAGCAGCTCAGGGACCAGGCATAGGTGTGGTAAAGGCAGAGCTCCAGGTAGAGAACTGTTGCTATGCAATAAGGCTCCTGGCAGGCTTCTGGCTCCTCTGTACACCTAGAGGTACCATAAGGTATCTTCTAGTTCTCCGCAGAGAAGGAAAACAGCATATAGTTTATGGGCTGTCTTCTGCACGTTCATGCAGTTTTGGCCATAGAACTGTAGTCCTGTCCGGTTCTGAAAGGAAACACATAGTTCTCTTAGACACAATACTATATGGCAGGTAAGGCAGATGCGTATGTATTTACTGGAAGCTTGGTGTTGAATGAGGGCAGCACTTGTGGGGACATAAACCCAAGAAGTCATGGGATCAGGCCTGGCACACTGAATGACTTCTCAGTGGTATGTAATTTAAGATAAGATCCTTCCCTTCTCATGTATTTCCTCTGCTGTATCATGAAATTTCTGTCCAAATCCACTGGTTGCTCAGCCCTGGCCCAGACTTTGATTAGAAACTTTCCTCTTTTGTGTTGCATGTTCCCTTAACAAAGGATCATGTAATTTCAGTCCAGGCAGCAGCTCTCAAATGAGGAAAAAATACATCCAGTATATGCAGTCCCCATTAGAGGAAAAAAAAAAATATTAAAAAAATAGAAGGCTTACTTTTATGATAAGTGGGACTAGGAACTTAGTGTTCAATTATCAGAATGCATTTGCTTTGTACATTTTAAACGTACTGTAGCTAGTATAACCAGCACATACAGTTGGGTCTAATTGCTGCTTTCCAGCTTGACCTAATTGATGCTCTGATTTGCAGTCACCTACCTCTACGAGCCCATGTTTCATTACGTTTTACCCTTGCTCCTGAAATCCTAAAATCCCCATGGGAAGAAATAGATTACAGCGATCCAGAGCTTTTGTGTGTGAACTGACAGTTCTTTCTCCCCTATCGTTTCCACCATCTACATGTGAACAATGAAAATATAGTAGGTTGACAGCAAAATGTATTCATTACCCCAAAATACACCTTATTTAGGCAGGCATAACTCCTTTTAACTCACTAGGAGTTTTACTTAAACTCTGAATGAAGACTACAGCGGTATAAAATCAGTTCAGAGATATTTTCATAACCTAATTAGGATGTTTATATTACAAAACTGTGCTAGTCTCAGTCTCTGCTCACAACTGCAAAGTAGAAGTTCTTTGCTGAAGGATGTGTCAGTATTTTCTATTGAAAATGATTTACAGAAAAGCTTTTGAAATATGGAAACCTCATGGTTTTAGCTTTAAATATGCATTTCAGACATCATCAAAAAAACCCACTACCCTCTAATGTCTCCTGCAGCTTTGATTTCAAACACGTCACATTCTTCATTAAAGCAATCATTGTTAAAACAGAGGGACATAAAGCAACATAGGATTTATTCCTTCATTAAACTGATGATCCGTATATGAAGCCAATTAACATTATGAGTCTGGTGAACATCAAGTGTAAAGAGGTTACAGAAAATTAAAAGCAGTCACCTTGGTCTTTAGATAAAGAAAGAACACTTTTACATTATAAATTGTAAGAGTGTCCAAGCGGGACAAATCGGCAAATTTGGTTAATTGGAAAATACATTTTACTGCACATGAATTAGGGTAAAATAACCTTTTAGCTACTAGCCTGTTTTTGTGGTCAGGTATTGAGAATCATGGGAAAGGAAGTGTTTGGACTGAGAAAGGCAAGAGAGCCCTTTCATCAAACTTGAGCCATTCAGACTTTCTTGAGTTTTATATATGATCCTCTCAAAGCTGAGCACGCTCAAAGAAAACGTCCGTTCAATGATTTTGCTCATCAGTTCAGTCTTAGGTTTTATTGTCATGGGAGAAAAATGAGCAGAGGTGTGTTTGTGTGTGCAGGAACAGTTCTGCTTTAAGATAAATACAATCAACAAAATGTCTATCCAGAATTATATTTACTTGGACTTTTCCTTGCAGACCTAATAACTGATATTCATGTAGTAATAGCAATAGTAATGAATGTGAGAGAGACTCTAAGGATTTTGCGTATTTATTTTTTTTTTCTGAAATACTGTAGCTCACCTCTGAATGTTATTTCATGCTGCACCTTATTTTTAGTGCTTTCCTTTAATAGCTAGCTGAGGGGAATTACCAGAGAAATACTAGCCACGATCCAAAGCAATTTACTTGTTTGGGTTTTTTTTTCCTGCGGACCCAGCCTCGAGGGCAAGGGGACACGGAGAGACCCGGGAACAGCCCCAGCTACAGCTTTCCCCCGAGAAAGGGACTAACCCCGCGCTACACCCCAGAGGGCCAGGCCGGGCAAGGCAGTGCGCTGTGATGCCGAGGGGCGCAGAACGGTGCGGAGGGACGCGGTGCAGGAGGGAGCGGACCGGAGCGGTGCTGGGGGAAGCGGTGAGGGGGTGTTGGAGCAGTGCGATGCTGGGGGAAGCGGTGATGGGGAGTCGGAGCAGTGAGGTACTGGGGGAAGCGGTGCTGGGGTGTCGGAGCAGTGAGGTGCTGGGGGAAGCGGTGAGGAGGGTCACTGAGCAGTGCGGTGCTGGGGGAAGCAGTGAGGGGGATCTCAGAGCAGTGCGGTGCTGGTGGAAACGGTGATGGGGAGTCGGAGCAGTGCGGTGCTGGGGGAAGCGGTGAGGGGGTGTCGGAGCGGTGAGGGGGTGTCGGGGCAGTGCGGTGCCGGAGCTGCGGGTTGCGGCGCCGGGGGTGTCCGTGCGGCGGGCGCTCCCCGTGGTGCTGAAAGGCTCCGCGCTGCCTCTGCGCGGGGCTCCGGCCGCCCGAGAGCGGCACTGGAGACTCCGCAGCGCTAACTTTTAATTATGTCAACGCCACGTTTCGAACATTAAAATTAAACAGGCACTGAACTGGCGAGGAGTAGGGGATCGTATCTTGCTTAGTTATCTCCTTGTTTTGCAGCTGCTGGTCCTGAGGAGAAAGTTGAGGCTGACCCGACTCAGGGTCCTTCCTCTTCCATTTAAAAAGTAGCGAGTTGGAGCCCTTCCCCGTGCTCCATTTCACCCTCTCCGCCTCCTGCAATACGCTGAACTTGCAGGCTTCAAACTGCTGGGGAAAGTGAGTCTTGGAGCCAAAGCAGCAATGCAGCCCCCTGACTAGAGCAAGGCCTGAGAGCGCCGTAATGAAGTTATTATTATTTTATTAGGAGTTCTTATGATAAAACACTCTTGCTCCTCTCTTCCCGACGTAAGAGGAAAAGGAAAAGGCACATCTATGTCTGTGCAAAGGGATGCTGCAGAACTACCCTGCGTGGATTTTAAAGCTGGGGATGGAGAGGCTGGCAGGGGAGATGCAGACAACACCTCTGGATCATGTTCTTCTTTTTAAAGTTAATTGACCTAAAGCTTGTGCTGCTATTTTAAGAAGTGCAGTCAGATTCAAAACCTTGGTCTGGCATCTTGCATGGTGCTGTAAAAGCCGTCTCAGTTCATAGTATACTTTGCTGTTCAGAGACTTGCTTGGATGGTAAATCAATATCTGTTGACAAACAGAGATATCCCTAAAAGCGTTTGTGTATGTGTATGCACGTAAATATATATGTGTAAGTATGTGCATATATATGTATGTATGTAAACACCGTACTTCTTATATGTATATACATACATATGTATATAAAGCTTTCTAAATCTATCGCTAGTGTGTTGAAATTATAGGTGGATGAGTAAGATAAGATCAGATCAATTTGGATCTCAGGTCCAATTAATTTTTGCCTTGCTTTTCTAAAATAATGCTTTGCAAGACTGAAACATAACTTCAGGTTGAATATACATTAGCGGAATTTCCACATTTACGCCTGGAGTAACAGGCAGATAGAGCAGATGATTTTTCTAAGGCTTATTAGTGTTTATTTAATGAGATCGTATATGCAGAAGAACTTCCCAAAGACATTGTCGCTTCAAAATCTATCTATTTATGCACCTGTATTATCTGTATCCATCTCTTTTGCTTTGGTGAGAACATGCTATATCTTTAAACTCCCATCAGATCTAAGAGAGCCTGTGTAGATTTGCTCACCCTTCCTGCACAGAACATTACAATGTTTATAAAATATTAAATTTGTGTAGTCTGTCGGAGAAGCAATTGTTCCAAAATAAAATCACCAGTCTAGACGAAACATAGACACCAGAACTTATCAACAGTTGTCTGACTTACATCTTCTGATGCATCTTGAGTGGGTCATAATACCAACTTTATTTTCAGTGGTGCATAAATTAATTACACGCATTTAATAACCAAAATATCATTATATTCCCCCTTTAATATCATAAAGGCTTTACGCCAGGGAAGCACTTAATGTGCAGGGGGCCATAACAGGCTATTATCCTTGTGTAATGCTATTACAGAACCAATTATGCGCCATTATACTTGCTTTTTTTGCAGTTTATGTGATTTGATCCAATCCCGCGTCCCCGACTTGAAAATTTCATCTGGGTACTTTAAAGTCTAATTTTCACCCGGGCTGAGGCAAGGGCCATCTCTCTCCGCTGAGCCTGTGTCTCGGATGCATTTTAAAAGTAATTGCAAAGGGTCCCGCAGCATATCATTTGCAGACGGGAAGCGAGCATAAATCCAGAGACCCCTCGCTGTGAACAAAATCAAACTTTGCCGTGCTACGATCGCTTGGAAAGGCAAGGCGTGTGCAGCGCGGCCCCCCAAAACCCAGCCGGCGGCAATTTGCCACCGCTTTGGCAGCGCCGGGGTCCAGGCGGCGGGGCAGGGTTGGCACGGCAGGGTTGGCACGGCAGGGCTGGCACGGCGCGGCACGGCACGGGACAGCACAGCACAGCGGGCTTCTCCCGACCCCGCACCCCGGGGTGGGGGGAGCGGGGAAAAGGGGCTGCGCCGGGGGCCGCCGAGCCCCGGAGTTCCAAAGCGCAGAAAATAATGGGATTTTGTTGTTGCTGTTCACATTCCTGGTATTTGCTGAGAAATGACGGGGGGTTTTGCCTTTTCATCTTTTTTTTTTCTTCTTTTTTTTTTTTTTTTTTTTCCCTCTGCTCTGCACACCACGTGGGCCATTTGTAGGGCCCAATAGACCTATCCAAGTTACTCACTGTAGACAGCGCTGGAAATAATCAGATTAAGGCCAATTATGCGTGAGATTATAAAGGCAAGTGCTGAGAGGCAGAGCATGCTGTAGACAGATAGAAAGACATCTGGCCACTTCCAGAACTCCACAGAGCCCTTCTGTCTCTGCAGCCAACAACTCACAGCGCCTTATTCCAGTGCAAAACATTCCCAAACCTTACTGGTGATTTTTACTTCGGTTTAGGTATGGATTGTTATTTTTATTTGCCTTCTGGATTTTTTAATATGACTGCGTATAATTTTGAATAGGTGCTTTTTGGGTTTTGTTTTTGTTTTGTTTTGTTTTTTTCTTGCCAAGGACTTTGGTTTCCAATCCGAACACAGCTCCGAGTGCACTGGATGCTTTAAAAAGAAGACAGTTTTTAGCTTTTATTGCTGTTTCATTTAGGCAGAATAATTTAGATTTATTTTTTTTTTAAAGGTTCATTCTTAGCTATAAGAATTTGTTTTTTGTAATTATTTGCTCCGGAAAAGAATACTTGAGATAACTACATAGATAGATGAATGAGTGGGTGGATAGATGGATAGATAGATTGATGGATAGATTGATGGATAGATAGATAGATGCATGGGTAGGTGGATGGATAGATAGATAGATAGATAGATAGATAGATAGATAGATGCATGGATGGATGTAGAAAGACAGATAGATAAGCAAGAGATAGATAATCTGTTATTCAGGGAGCGAGAGGGGGGAGAAAAACAAAGAGAAGCAGCAAAGTTTTACTGATTGCGATTACTGTGCACCTACCACGGACTTTCCTGCCTTTGACTTTTCCAGTTCGCTGCACGGGTTGGACACTACTTTATTTCCTCTGGGCTGGGATCTGGGAACACCAATGAGTTTCTCTAGGGGCTTTCTTCTGGTTATTCACCTATTCTGTTCTTTCCTCCTCTTTCTGTGTTCAGGTCTGCAGGAGACACACACCCCGGCGGTGCGCGGCTGGGGAGCTGGTGGCGGTGTGTGGGTGCGGGGGCTGCGCGGAAGCTCCGCGCCCCGAGAGCTGGCCCCGGCCCCGGCCCCAGCCCCGGCCCCCGTCGGGCTC
>WEIS01085458.1:0-28854 GCA_013389965.1 Todus mexicanus
AATTCTGTGATTCTGTGAGTGGCGTGTGTAACTGCAGCTTGCTGCTGTTTCATCCTTGTCTCGACGGTAAAATGGAGCAAAAGTTCATTAAATTCATAATTGCTATAAACCCCTGAAGTTTAATTCGCGTCTTGCTGGAGGAAATGCTATATGAAGGAACTAGGTAGCCTCAGGTGGTGTGTGCCTATAACTATTATCTAGTATTTATCATATAACATGTGGGATTCCAGCTCTCACAGCTCCAAAGTGCAATGACAGCAGCAGTTTTTTCCAGTCGCAGGACAGATAACATGGATTTAAGTTAGTAGAAAATGGGCACATCTTCTTCTACTGCCAGTGATATATTCTAGTTCAACTTTCATGAATTCCACTCCCAGATACTAGCAGAAAGAGCAGAACAGAAGTAAACTTTTATGATATTCTTAAGTTCGTTTTACAAACTTAATTGAAAATGTTTCACTAAGAATCCTGTTAACATATCTCTTTGGATGTCTTCATGTTTATTTGCAATTCAGAGCCATTCTAATTTGTCAGTAATTTGGAGTGTTTTATTGGGGGTATTTTGTTCTTTCTGGACATTTTGCTAATTCCTTGGAATAATTTTAAAAATGTTATGTTAGACAACTGAATGCTTTTTGCTTTACATTTGTAGTGCCATATATGCCTAACAGCTTTTTCAGTTCTTTGATTTATTTGGGACTGTGTTGTTATCAGAGTCTTGATAGGAGGTCTATACAAGAGCTGTAAGACTGTGTTTGCTATCTTGAACCCTCCCTAGACTTGAGATATAGTACAGGCTTTAAGACAGGTTGGTGACAACCCTTGATGTTAACAGTGCAGCTGTCATTTGCCAGAAATGATAGTAGACAAGCTACTGGCACTTGCTCGTTCATCTCCTGGAGGTGTTAAAGCAAGCAGGCCTCAAAGAGAGAACTTCCTGGAAAACACGGAGAGAGTAACTAAGAAAAGGAGAAGTATATTCAGTGTGTTCAGCTCCAAAGTTATTACCCTTTTCTTACAGCGTAGCGGGAGGAAGTAACTGGAGGTGCTAAAACCAGCTCATCTTCCTAGACTACAATAGATCAGGACCTTCAAAGAGAACTGGCTGTTTTGTCAAGTTCTGTAACTTACCCCTTTGTAAAATCATACTTCTTTCTGAATTGTTGAAATCTGATCACACAATTGCATAGTTGCCAGTTTGAATGCAGAGAAAACAGTGAAAAATACACAACCCTGGGAGAAAGAGAAAGGCATCATTTTGGTGGCAACCTGCAAGTTACCGCAGATATTTGTCAAACTTGTCTGGAAGCATCACCCAAGCTTCAGCTTCATTGCTTTACAGAAGGAGTTTGGGGAGGTTGTTGCATTTTGTTTATTTGTTGAATGTGTCTTAGGTTCTGAAGAAAAAATATTTCTCTATTAGGGAGGATAATTTCACAGATATTAAGAATTTGCTATCAGAAGTTGCTCATGGAGTTTGTTGAAAAAAATAGTAAAACCACAACAAAGTTTTATTACATTTTTTTTTCTTTAATACATTTTTTTCTTTAAAACTGACTTTTTCTAGCTGTAGAGATATTATGTATTGCTTTACAAGAAAGAAGGTAGCTCTAAATCAAACATTCAGGTTTTTTTTTTAAAAAAGACGTGCAAACAATGACCAGAAAATTTTGACTACCTAGGTGTCACCATGGCTTTTTGGAGATTAAAAAATGATGACAAGTGCTATGTAGAATGCAAAACTAATCTCAAAGAGTAGAGTGCAGCTGTTCATCATTTTTAAGGTTTTACAGCTGGTTTTCTAAGTGATAATTCCAATAAATTAAATGGGTTCTGTAGTGTTCATTAACCATTTGGGAAACTCGTCCTTGTAGAATATTTCTTCTTCCAATAATTGAAAAAGTAATAATAGATCAGTCTACCTGTTTTTGTCCAAAGTTGCTCTTTTATTTCAAAATTAAAGTTAACAACTGCTTTTTCTCTGGGAAAATTTTGGTTGAGTTCTTCAAAATGTTCATCAAAAGATGGAAAAATTCTGAACTTTTACATTTCTTTACGAATATACCCAGCATATTTTAGAATACTAGAGTGACTTGATACGAACCCTATGTTTTTCCCTGGCCTCTGCTGTTTGACTGGTTCCTAATATCTTCTGGTAGACACTGTAATGATGTACTATTATCTCAATATTGGTACCTTAGCTGTTTTAAAAGGAAAAATACATTAAATGCTGTGGGTAACAGTGGGAAGCAGAAGAAACTCCTTCACTGACGTTTTTCCAGATAAGGATTAGCATAGTACCAGTTCTTCCATGTACTCTATTGAAAGATATGTAACACTCTTCTAAACCTGCTGACAAAGAAAGCCTTCAGGGAATTCTTGCATGTTGTGAGGGAGCGTTCAGTTCCCTCAGCACCCGTGGATGTGCTGGGAGCTATAGGGAGGTTGATCAACAGCGCTTCTGGCTAGCACCCGAGTCGTGGTAGTGCTTTCCAGAGGCTGTGTTCAGGTTGTGATGTGCTGGGATCAAATGAGTGTACATGTGAAACATTCCCTCTGAGAGGATTTTAGATTTGTTCTGTTCCCTAGAATGTTCTTTTGAAGATGGAGAAGAGAACACAAAGAGCCTGTATTAGAGAAACTGGTATTAAAGGAAAGTAATAATGCACTCCTTGAGAAGAGAGCTAAGAGGAGTTTGTTTGCTGGAAAAGTTCCAGGAAGTTTGGAGAAGAGTAATTTCAAGAAATAATTATTATGTATTTAGGGGAAAAAAGCTAAATAACTCTTTGAGACCATTTGAAAAAAAAAAATTGCATGAGACAATCGAAGCTTTTCTCTTTAATGTGGCAAAGCCTTAATTGAAGTGCTAAGAGTTGCATTGAGAAATTAAGCATAGGAAGGATGTACATGTTCATGCATATAGAACACACAGATGTATATGATACATCAATACCTGGGAGGCACTGTAGAGTAAGTGTATGCATAAATTTATTGAAGCATTAGGTGAAATTTAAAAAAGAGAACAATTGTGATGGCTTCCTTTGGGCAAATATGTCTGCTAGTAGAGATCTATATGCAGCTCATGCTTTAAAACAGGTGGAAAAAATGGTAATAGGACCCTTCAGAATGTCTCTCTATCTCTTACAGAATTCTCTGCATTAAACTCAAGCCTGAATGTTTACTGCTTTTTATAGTATTTGACCATGATGAATACCATATGGAAAGCTCTTGACCATTCTGTCCTTTGCATAGGAGTGTGTGGAGAATCTTGCTTAAATCAGATGTGTATACTCCATACAAATAATTTATTTATCATGAGGTAATTTTTCATCGCTTCTTTCAAGGAGAGTGAAACAGAGAAGGATGTTTCTTTTACCTCTATTTCTATTAATGTTCATATTGTTGAGTACAGGAGAAAGGCTGATCATACGGAGGAAAATACATTTTTATTCTAGGTATTTGTGGTTTGAAATGTAAATCTCATGTTTTGCATTGTGAATTACTTGTCTTTGATTGTCAGTGAAGACAAAAATAGCTGCTTTATCTCTCTTAATTTTTATCTCTCTTAATTCTAAGCAAATTTTCTTTTAAAAGCATCAGATGTGTATTACTGGTGGTAAGAGGTATGATGATACTAGTTAAAGAACCACTTTCATGTGATAGTAGCTGTCTAAAAGTAGCATATGCAGGCCAGAGAGGGTTTGAAAATAACTGGACATTGAGAGTACAGTCAAACCACTCGTGTGAGCAGAAACCTTGCCGAAAGGCTCAGATGCAGTTAGAACTTAACCTTGATATTTATGCTGTAGTTTCTTGTCAGATATCTCTATTTTAAGCTCTGTCCAGGAGCTATTAATTCAGCTGTGAGAACTTGCTTCACGCTGCAATTTTTAATTCAGTATGTCAAGGTGGAAAATCAACAGAAATTGATTCATTGAGTTTTGAGTTCCAGGAATCTTAAAAAAGCTGCTGAGATCAGGAAATCTATAAAGGCCTGGTGAAACTCAGTAGAATCAGACATTAAATTGCTTTCAGTTCAGACCTGTTACAAATGAACAGGTGAAATTTATTTTTAACTAAATGTTAGGTAATATATTTCTTAAGATTTCAGCTAAATCTTTGGAGCAAATGCCACACTACAAAAAAAAAAAAAAAAATCTAATGTTAAAGCGTGAGGTGCTCCAGAGCTTGCTCAGCACATTCAGAGGCACACAAGTACGAAAGAGTATTGCCTTTAAATTAGTAGTCCAAGAGTCCAGGCAAATGCTTCCAGTGTGCTTTGATGATGATTTGGAAGAGTCTAAGTGGCTTGATATGGACTTGACTGAATATAAACTGTTCTTTCTTGTGATTATTGTATAATTAAGACCTTGAAGCAACCTTCTAACTTGTGAATGAATAAATTTTTGACAGATCACTTACGATGCAGACGGGCAAGTCTTGGAGGAGGGTGTGTGTTGATCAGAACATTTTCTTTTTGCCTCTGAAAAGAATATTTTGCTTGGACTCGTATTCTAAGTCTGTGCCTCTCAATCTGAGTAGAAAATTTCTCCTTTATTTAACTGTGGTTGTAAGCAGTGATGCACACTTCATTTAAATTATTGACTGAATAGTTGGAATTCCTCCTCTTGTCCTGTGGGAGCAATAGGAGCATGTTCAACATGCAGTGTCTGTATCTGCCTAGAAATCCCTCATCTTGGTTGCAACTCCTGCCTGCAGTATGGTCACCTGTGCTCCAATACAGCCCTTTCGCCATGTTAGTCCCATAGCTCTCCCTTAGCCCTGCTTCAGGCTGACTTTTGCGTGCAGGTTTTAGTGTACCTGGTGGAAAACTGGCATAACATCTTCGCTATGTTAATTTGTATGCAGTTCTCATGCTGCCAGGCAAGCAAGATTTTGTTCAGCCAGGCTCTGCTTCTGGACAGTAGAAGAGATGGTGAGACTGTTGAGCAAGTCCTTTATTTGAAGGGTTATACTGTAGTTAATAAAATCTATGTGCGACTATATTTCCCTTTTTAGGTTTTATTTGTTCAGTTTGTTAAATACTGCTGAAAGAGTAGGCTTGACACGTGGGAGGTTGCTGCCTGCTGTCAGGTACCGGTGAGCGGCTCGTCTGCCTGCTGGGCTGGGACTGCGTGACAGCCTCCTCTGGGCGTGGGTTTCCATTTCTGCTCCTAATGAGTTTTCTCAACTGTGGGGTGCAGAAGCTACTGCCATTGTTTAAATAGGAAAGTGAGCTTCCTAACCTGAAATTACGTGGTGTGAACACTCTTCCTCTGTAGCGTCATTTTTAGAGAACAGGATAAAAGTAAGGCAAAAGAGGCACAAGGACTTCAATGGAGATAAGTGGTGGAGGATTACAGAGTCAATACAAGTAATGCAGATGAGAGCAAATGAGGCCAGACAGTAGTGGAAGAAAAGCAAAGTGGTCTCTCTTTCTGGGGTCCTGTCACACTAACATCCCAAATTGTCCCAGCTATCTTAGGTACAACTTTAACTGTCAAAAATAGCCAGTTGTAACACTGATTCACAAATAGGATTTCTGAAAGAGTTGAATACTCAGTTGTTTTTAAACATCATGGTTAAACAGCCAAGGACATGAGTACCTTCCAGAAGTATAGATGTTTTGGCTAAAGGTGAGGGGGATAGCCCGTGCATGAACTCAGTAAATTCACTCAGTGCTGTGGTGTTTTGTCTTGATTTAGATTTTCAGGGGTGTTGATTGTATTGAGTCACATAAGTCAAATTGACATTGCTCCTCGAATTCCTGTTTCCACAAGGGTTTGGATATATCCGTCACCATCTCCACATTATCATTGTCCCTATTTTTTAGAAACCAGGAGCTATGTTGACTCATGAATGTAGTCCCTGCAGTGGATGGCCTCTAAGGTTTAGTCTGTGCTATAAAAAGCATTTTCCCTGGTTCTCCAAGCGTGTTGTAGCCCACACCACTACAGTCTCTGAAGCAAATAACGCAACTGATAGAGTGTTGTGTAAGACTTTGGTAAGTATTCCAGAAATAGCAATTCTTTTAACACACATAGGTCTTCCCAGTGGGAGCCTGGAGGCACTGCTTGGGTTGTTCTTGCAGACGCTGTGCAGCTAGTGTGGTTAAGAAGGAGCTTCTCTTTTCTTTTCCTCCACTCTGGGCTTTAGGCTGCATGCCATTACCTCCCAGCACGGACTAGTCTAGTGAGCCACAGAACTAGTCTGGATAAAAAGTAACCTGGCAAAAAAAAAAGTTACCTACTACAGACACTTCAAGATCAGATTGCCTGGCATGATCATACTCGGGCTTTTGGATGGTTCTTAACATCCAGAGCACAACTACAGAAATCAGGTGGTGTTTCTGCTCTATCTGCCGGAAACACACAGGATCAGATGCTGCCAATATTTAAATCAAAGTCCCTTTTCAGGAAACCTGACTCAGTATCTTTCCAGGCCACCAAATGCTATTTAAAGCACAAGTAGACAGGAAAGAAAAAAAATCAGAGTACTGCAGAAATTAAGGAAAATATCCTGAGTTAAAAGCAGAGTTAGCCAACATCAAGCTTCTTCCCATGAAAGTGAAATAAAAAAACGATTTTAAAAGCTGTGCTAGAATACATTCCCTGAAGATGCTTCTGTGAATTTCTTTCTGTGGGTGGTTTCTTCCTAGTAAGATACTTCAGTTTTATATTTTTGTATTAAGTCCCCCAAAAGCAGAAGAGATGATAGTATAATCACATGTGCTAAGGTAGTTCCTCTGTTCCTTCAACCTCAGAAGATGGATGTGGCCTCAGTTGCTTTCTTTGTAACCTTTGCATGAGATCTATGGTTTTAACAAAATCATTAGGGAAGAGGAGTGTCGAGTGTATCTATTTATCTGGTTTGTATTTGGAGAGTCCTGTTTTGTTTTGCTTTTCTGCAATAACTCCCTCTTCTCAAAAACATCAGAGCAGAAGCCAAATACAGGATGTACAGGAAGCATAAGAAAATTGTTTCTTTTTATGAAAGATGTAATTGCCTTCAGTAAATTGTCACAGTAAGTTTTCTTGGTTGCTTTTGCAATGAAGTTTGACTAATCAGTAAGATACTTAAACTTCAGAACGTAAAGTTTCAGTGTATTGTATGGCAATTGCCTTTTAATAAATGACTTTCAGTAACAGCAGAAGAGGTCATGGCACGTTCCTTCTCTGTGTGTGTGTTAAGGAAGAGCAATCAAATGTATGTGAAATTACTTTTCAAATTCGGAAAAAGGAACCGTGTCTGCTTGCGAAAATACTGAGTTCGTGTGCTAACTATTTTATATATATAAAATGACCAAAGCCCATTATATAAAATCTTGAAGGTACTTCTTTGGGAAGTAGACTCCCCAAAACTGTTAAATCTATTTGGTGCTAGAAATTGATTTTCTAAATTAGCTTTCAAGGGTGGTGTTGTTATTTCATTGACATAATGAGAGGTATGAGATTTGCCTGCACTGAAGTTTACACAATTCAAAACTGTAGTTAATTTAGGAATGGACTGAAGCAGCACCCAAAACTGGTATGTTAATTAAAACATTTGAAAAATGAAAGCCATTTTGGTGACTGTTTTTGTAGATTTGCTTCCAAGTATCTACAGTGCTAATGTGATTGCTATAATCTAGTGACAGCTGTCAGAAAGAATTAATTATTATTTGTCTTCATTCAGTATTTGCAGTGTGTAAGTTGCTTGTTAGTATAATTACTCCTGTTTGTAGATTCCGCTTGCCTTCCTGCCAAAGGTTTAGTAGCGTATTTTGTTTTGGCAAGTGTCTCAGTCTTTTTCCTTCTGCATCTAAATTTATACCTGATGGCTTGGTTGTCTTACATTCTCTTTAAATACAAGTACAGTTCATTGTTACAATTTTTGAGGTGTCTTTTCTGCTTTACTTCCTTCTGTTGTGCATTATACTTCCTTGTGCTTTTTTTATCTACCTTAAAAGACCTGTGACATCCCTTATCCTTCTCTGGCATGTATTTCTGGTTTTGTGATTTTATTAATGGCTAACAATAGAAGGAAAGAAAATATAGGGTGTGTAGCCTCAACCAGCTGACCCTTCAGCAGTTTTGCAGCAGTTATAGTAGTACAAACGTGGGCTACTTCTAGATGTTTTCACATGTCTGTCAACCTGGTTAGTGGGATGTTTCCCGCGTGACTACACTGACTTTGAACAACAAAGATTTTGGAAGAAAGGTAGGTGGGGAGAATGGTGACTAGGACCAGGGCATTTCTGAGCTACTTGAGGTTTATTATATTCATAAGAGTCATCAGATAAGCAGGAGCAGTCTGCTGAGATACTCAGCTGCTGATGGAAACTGAGAGCCAGTAAAGCAACTGTGATGGCACAAAACTAGCCCTTTTCCTGAGTTAAGATATCACTGACTGTGGAAGGCCCTTCATGATGGTATCATTGGCTTGCTGGACTGGACAGGGTAGTCAGGGATACGACTATGATATAAGCTTTTGCTAAGACAGACATATGCAAAATCTTTTTCTTTCAACCTTGTGCTTTGTTACTGCTGCTAAGATTGAACAACATGTGATTTAAAACCATCTGCTATCCATTGGAATATGGGTAAGTCTGGTCAGTATTAGAGGAATGATAGCTCGGGTCCATCCCAGGGCAGCAGCCAGCAATGTGGCATCCAGGGTGTTCCCCAGTAGCGTTCCTGCAGGGGAGCCACTCTCCCTGGCCGTCTTCCAGTGCACCAAATGTCACTATTAGAAGTTTCCTAAAACTCAATTGTTTTGCTGAATAATGCTCGTTGTTTTGATAGTAAGTGAAATTCTCCATAAAGCACCGTTAAAGAAAATACCATTTGCAAGGTTTAGCGGTTCAGTATGTGGGAGAGGATTCATTTTAACTGTGGATTGTTTTTTTAAAATAGCAAACTGTCTTTCATTACATCTTTTGAGAAGCAGTATATATTACTAGACTTGAAGGGGAATTGATGGACTTCCTTTACTTCTCAATGCTAAAGGGAGAAAAACATTCTGAAGTCGAGTTCTAGTTTAGGATAAACAGATTAAAAACACAAAGCAGAAAGTAAGCAACCTTTCTGTTATTGGGAGGTCTCCCACTGACTTGAAAAAGAAGCTGTATTGAATTGATATTGGAGGAGAAAATATACTTTACATGTGTTTTGTGTGTCGGTCTTTCCAGATTGTCTCTCATAAGGAGTTTTTCTGCCTCCCATGGCCAGCAGCCAGCCCTTCTCCTTCCACAGCCTCGCCTGCCCAGGAGTGGAGCACTGCTGTCCCATGGCAGTTTGTAAGGGTAGCTTCCTCCAACGTGAAAGGAGCAGTAATGCTTATGGGAAATTTTCAGTCAAGTTTTACTGCTGTTTTATATGCACGTTCTATAAAGTAAAAGCAGTGCCCTTATTTTTGTTGTTCATTACTCTGATTATGCTGGAAGTTGTAACTGGCTGTTGTCTTGGATGAATCACATCACGATCAAATCCCTTTAGCCTGCTGTTTACTTCCGGACTTTGAGTGTTAATTCTTAGGTGCAGAGCTCACTATTGTCCCTTAAGTAGAGGAAACGAGACCGTGCAGGCTCTTTTTATTGTCCAAGTGTTCAAACGATCGTAGAAGACCTTGTGGTTAACCTGACACCTCAGCGTAACACCTCAGACTGCACTCCCTTTCCTCTGCTGGGAACGATCTTTGCGTTTGGACAAAACATCTCAGAAATCCATACAGCTTGTTTTCATTTCACATCGTGTTGTAATTGGCAACTACTCATTTCTTGTCATTGCACAAACTGTGTAAATGGGTCTAGCAAGATTACCACAGAAATCATGAAGGAAGACAGGTGTCTAATACGAGTTTTACAGCGTCAGGCTTGCAGTTTTGCTTTCGCATTCACTTACAGATTTGGTCGCTGTATGATAGCTATTTTTATTTTGTCATATATGGTTCTGTTGCAAATCAGCTAGATCTTTTATTTATGTCCATACTTAATTATGACTGTATTCATTTTAGATTAATTTGTCATTTAGATGGTAGCTCCTGCTTGAAGTATTGAGCCAAATCTTTGGCATGGTTGTGCTGATGTCAGTCAGTAATATTCTGCCAGGGTGATGCACATGGTGTCTCTTTTGTTGTCTTTAATGGGAAGTACAGGAAAGATTAATTGACTAAAACCCCAGATGACATTCCATTAAATTGGAAGCCACCAGTTTACAGTAATGATTTCTGATTTGGTGTTGCTACCTTTTAATTCTTCAAGACTGGAAACTGCTGCTTGGTTTAAAACAAGAGTCCCAGGCTTCCCTAAATATTACTTATTGAAGCAAAATCAGAACAATACTACTGATACAGAAAAAAGAGGGGGAGAATTAATCCTGTAGTGAACTGCTTAGGATGACATTTCTCAAGCTTGTTCCAATACTAGTGATCATTTATTTGGGTTTGAATTTAGAGTAAATGACTTCAACATCTTAGGAACATCAAGGAAATTACAAATAGTGTCATTTTCTTGATTAAAATATACATATAATAATTCAGATTTCGGAGTGTAGGCAGTTTAGTCAGCCTGGAATGAGGGATAGTTATCTGCAGCCTCTAAATTCTGTTTCAGACTCTTTTTCATAGCATTATGAACATAGGAATGCAGATAAAATTATATAGTTGAATAAATGAAAGTTTATTTTATTTGGCTGATGGTGATTTCTCCCAGGCAACTAGTGACAGGACGAGAGGGCATGGCCTGAAGCTCCGCCAGGGGAGGTTTAGATTGGATGTTAGGAAGCACTTCCTCACAGAAAGGGTTATAAAGCACTGGAAGAGACTGCCCAGGGAGGTGGTGGAGTCACCGTCCCTGGAGGTGTTTAAGAAAAGGTTGGATGCTGCACTTAGTGGCATGGTTTAGCTGATGTGGTGGTGTTAGGTCATAGGCTGGACTCAATGATCTCAGAGGTCTTTTCCAACCTCAATAATTCTGTGATTCTGTGATTTTTTTTCTCCAGTAGGTTGTAAATGTGGTCTTAAAATGTCATTCAAGAAGTTTTGTAAATATAAATATAAAAATAGCAAAACACTTCTTTGTTAAACAATAACTATCTCAAAGCAACATGATGAATAAATATCACCATAGTATGAATATGCCCTTGCTGGCTTTCTTGAAGAATACCTGTGGTTAGGTTATATTCATGTAACACAACAAGGTATTTACATACTTGTCCGTGGCAGCAACTTCTGTAATATTTTTCTCACAGTACTTAGGGAATTCGCTAAACGTAGACTTGACAGACAGAATGATCTGATTCTGAGGTGGGTTGACAAAGGAAGAATAAGACCAGCATCAGATTCCTTCAGCATTATTACTGGAAATTTATTTGTATGATTTTTTTTTATTTTAATGATTAAAGGAATCATGTTGGCTTGAGAAAGTTTTTTCAGTTAATGGTTCCCAGTAAGATTTTTCATGAAAGCTTGCTTTTCCTCTCCCAGGCGAGTTTCTGAAGTCCTCCTCCGCTGTCCACAAGGCAGCACTGGACTGGCACTCAACACAGACTCGTGTGAAGGAGGGAGTTCAAAGAACAGCTATTAATCTGTCTAATGAATAAAATCCTTTGTAAGCACCATAACATTTTGAAACAGAGCGAGTTCCTGCATACTCAACAGATCTGATTACCATGTGACAATTACAGTAGACTATTGTAGATGGTGAAAAGGCCTTTAGAGACATCAGAGCATATAATAGTGTACTGGAAGTCAGTGTTAGTTTATTGGTAATACTCAGCTCAAAGTTAGGTTTTATGGCACCTCTTCCTTCTGTGTATGCTCAGCTCGTGTTCTACCTTACAGCTTTTATGAAAGTTGATTGTATTCGATCTGACTTTTTGTCCCACCCATCCCTTTTTATTAGGGTAAGTCTTAAGTGCTAGACTTCTGGTATCTCTTTGTTGCCTTTCAATGACCATAGCCTATTTGATGTCTGTGGTAACATTCCTCTGCAAAGGTTTATCTACCCAATGAAACTCAGAAGGGCTGGCATATAGGTGTGAGCACTGGCATGCAGTCATCCATACCGTTAAATTGCTAGGGTTAGTTATATGCTAATACAGATACAGCCTGAAATCTCAGCCCTTTTGTGAGTACCAGCTCTAGCATGAGCATGGTAATCAGCAATGGCATCTCAGGTCACCAGCCTGTTTGCAGTCATTTTGGAGAGATGAGAGGTTGAGAAGGGGGAATGAGCTCCATGTGTCTGGCCAAGGAAAGGATGCAGATAGAGAAGGATACAAAGAAAGCTTTTTGAGAATTGTCTTAAAGAAGGGGAGATCAAGCATCAACTCATGAGGTGAAAATGAACTGATGCTCTTCTTTACTCAAAGACCCTTGGTCGCATCGCTGAGTGTATCTACATCCTTTCCTGGCAATCTTGTGTTTGGACAGGAGAGGGACCTCACAAATCTCTTCCCCTCCCAGTGTTCTGTCTCCCAGCCTTGCCTTGAGCTGGTGATGGTGTAAGAACTCAGCACTAGCCATGCTGGCTGCAACTTCAGCATTGGTTGAAACAGCAAACCTGGACTACCTGCAAGTCAGGGAGCCACCAATATAGATTTTAGAGTAGGCAGGAATTTCTAAAAACAGAGAGTCTGATTTACTGCTTTCAGCCCCTTTTGTTAGAGGGTGGAGCATTCTGGTGGTTCTTCAGGAGGTCTGGCACTCACAGTCAGCATTTGAACTGCTGGGTACAAATCACTATGAGTCCTATTGCTGAGACCAGTCATAACTGTGGCACAGCGGAAAGCTCATTGTGACATTACAGATCTGCTGCTAGTCTTCTGTTATTACTTTGGAAAGAAGAGAATGCCATCGTAAGTAGAGAATTTTGAATAAATATGAAATTTGCAGTAATGGATCAGAATCATAATTACAGCCCAAGGACTTGCACTGTACTCTGGTTTGAAAAGGCATTTGGAATGAGCAGTCACAAGCTCCAAAGTGGCAGCTGTAATTAACTATAATCTAGGTTATTAATGTTGCACAGGAGCAGCATAGGACAGTAGATACTTCTTTCCAAAATGAAAAAGCTCTGGTTTATTCTTCTGAAATTAATTTTAGGCATACAATAAACTTTTACTTGCTCCTTCTTTCTACAAGAAGTTATTTGAAATAGCTACTTTTTATAGCTTGGCAAAAATAGCTGGGAACACTGTAAATGGGAGAATTGACAGATACAGTGTGACGACCTGTTTTTTTTAAGAGTCTAATGCTTTGTGCTCTCCCTGTGCATCTTGCGAGGAGTTGCTTCTGCACAAGGGGAGGTTTTGCTCCGAAAAGTAGCAGGGTGAAGAAGCTGTAATGATGGAAGGAGCAGAAGAGCCATGCTGAGGGGAATATGTACAAGCACTTAATCAGTGTGTGCAGCACAAAGTACTTCTCATACTGAAATACTTGCAAACTTTGGAAAGTTTGGGAAGGTTGCCTTTGTTCTTTTCTAGATGTTTTAAGCAGAAAGATCTGTCAGTAAGGTGGAATATCTTGCAGGGGCATTCAAGAAGTTATTCTCAGTATATTTTTTAAAATGCTATGCGGTTTTTATTCTGTCTCTTGATTCAGTGTCCAATTTTTATTTTATAGTTTTCAGTTTCTACTTCCCCTCACTGTTTATCCTATTATACCCTGTGAATATCTTACCCAGTCTGGATAGGGTATTGCCAATATTTTGCTTTGCTTCTGAACCATTTGCTGTGTAAACCAGTAGAACGGATTAAAGCTCATGTTTTTCTTCTGTGCTTCCTGGAGCAAGTACATCAATGATGATGCCAAATAAATGCTTCTGGAAACAGCTTAAAATTTTGTGTGAAGCACTTGACCCCCCAGTGTCTTTGACGTCAAGCTGGGGTGGTAGTAACCAGCTGTGATGACATTTGAAAAGGCAGAGTGTTTCTCTGGTCAGTGGTAATGTAACGTGGAGATTAGGGGACTGCAGAAGGGTAAGAAAGAATACAGCCATCACCTGCAGCCTCACATATCACAGCTTTTCCAAACAACCAGGAGGAAGAGAGGAGTGAGGGAATACCTGTGCAGGGTAATTAAGAATAATGATGCCCTGAATTCTTGTCTTTTGCCCTCTCTATCTGTAGAGACCAAGAACAAAAGCAAGAAACTACTTCTTTCCATTTGTTGACACAACTTGGTATTTAGCTTGGATAACATTAGTTGAAACTGTCATGAAGAGACAGTGCTAATTAGTTACCAGCAATGTAACACTGCCCTGTGTTTAGTAAAGGAAGACCAAGCAGACAGTAAGTACCTTTATTTACTTACTGTCACTGAGCTTTCGATCTTAATATTCTTGCCATCTAGTCATCTGTTAACGTTTAGGAGAGTACCTCCCAAAGAGATTATCTGCTTCTTTCTGTTTTTAGCTGGATTACAGATCATTAGCAATCTTTAGATTCCTGTGTATAAGGAAGTACAGTGAGAACTGCACACAGACACGACATTTAATACTGCGCTTGTGGGAAGAACTAAGTTGCTAAGCCACTTAGGTACTCAGCGGGTCAGAGGAGACTTGGTTAAGCCTTTCCTGATATATCGTAGCCTTTCACTGAACACGTAAGGTTCACTTCAGACTGAAGACAGGCTCCTGTTTATTATGTGTCTAATTAGATCACAGTAACCTCTAGGATGCAAACACAAACTTTTCCAGTGCTAATCTTCTGATTTGAATAATATCCCATCTGTAAGGTTCTTTGCGTGAAGCCCTCATGTGTTACTTTAAATAGGAGATTATCCCACCCCCCCTTCTTTACATTTTCATTTTTAGGTAAATTTGAATAATTATTCCACTCTGCTTTCTGAAGTAGAATTTCCAGCAAAAAAACCAATATAAAAGCAAAATTTGTGGAAGATTGTCTTTTTGTGGTAGTAACCCTGAACTTAGAAATAGGGCGCTGACTTTTTTTACAGGCTTAGGATGTTTAAGCAATAAGTAATAATTTTTCTAAGACAGTTTGAGTTTACTGATGCGTGACATTGAAGAGTTGTGCTTGACTCTTGTGTTTCAGGAACCGCTTGTGTCTTTCAGAATGCTGAGGCACAGAATTTCTGTGATTAGGAATCCATTATTATATTTCATTAAAAATACAGTATTGCAGTAAAGGATTGACAGAGAGGGCTCACAGGTGGAAAAGTGGGTCAAGTAGGAAAATCCTACCCTAGCTGATGAGTTCCACTCATCACAGCATTAAATGTTGTTGATAGATGTGCATTTTTAGTGGCTTTAGGACATACTCTTTATCGCTAAATATCATGCAAGACCTGTGCATGGTAGTTGGCACAAAGTAGTGGAAAGAGAAAATAAAGTGCATAAGTAAAAAAGCATGAAGTTTCTTTAAAGGGGAAGCAATAATGACATTTACTTTCCTGACAAATTGTCAGGGAGAATTACGCTGTACTGTGTAGAGAATGCTACTTGTGCCTTCCTGGTAGTCTTTCACAAACATTTAAACTTTCTGCTTATAAAAGGACTTCTAGTTGAAGGCACAAAATTGTTTTTCCAGTTGCACTGCTATGATATTTAGTCTGGTTACCTTATTTCCCTCACAGTGAAGATACTTACATATCTACATCTGTCTGGTTGCTAGCATCCTCATGGGGATAAATATTTCCTTGCTTCTAATAGGAATTTCCCACATGCAGACTTGTGTTTGTGGCCTCTTGTCCTTTCCCTTGGGAGCTCTGATCTCTCTTTAATCCCGCCTGTAAGGCATCTGAAGAATGGTGGTGAGATCTGCCCTTGCCTTCTGTCAGCCGTGGCCTGGTTCAGATGTAATCCCACACACAGGAGGGACAGGCTGCTGGATGACACCGGCCAAGGTCCTTTCAGCACCACTGTTGGCCTCTGACCTGCTAGGAGTGCCTTTTGCTGGTTGGGGGGGAATCATCCTTTATGGCCATTCGGGAGAACTCTTTAAATGATCACTTTGAAAGTTAGTTGTATTTTATGTATGACATATTTAAATATTTATTAGTAAGATGTGATATATTAATAGGAAATATCAATATACAAATGTTAAATATTTATACATAATATATAAAATCTAAATGAAATCACAAAAAATAAACATACTGTGCTGCAAGTCACTTGGGTATTTACAGTCCTCCTAGCCAGTCTTCTGTTATTTTTCCACATTCTACCCCCTTGCTCAAGCAACTGCTTTTGCTGGGGCTGACAAAATTAGAAATGTCCATTTGGGCTTGCGGGCTGTAAGAGTGATTTAAAGAGACATGCAATAAACACATATAGAAGAAAGAACAAATATATCTCTACAGTAATACTTTGAATCTAGCGTGCCATTCATCCTGTCAGGGAATTAACTGGCTCGACCAGGCAGACACCAGTAGTTGGTTGTTTACTTTGATGCTTTAATAAGTCCTGGAGGTGTTGAATGCCATCTTCGACGCTGTAATTCTGTAGTACAGCTATTGTGGTTAGCACAGCAATGAAACACGGTGTCCAAAGAGCTCCGCTGTTAATCCTCCCTTCGTATGAAATGCAGATGAGTCAGTTACAGTGAAGGTTAATCAAAACCAAGTATTTACATGTTGATCTTATGGAAATATATCCAGGGCATGCGCTTGCGGTGTAAGACTACAAAGCACAACCAGCCAACTTGTGGTAAGGGAGGAAAACAGGACTGTCATCTCCTTCCATTAATACCTATGCCATTGCTCCAGCTCCAGCTAATGTTACTCTGGGCTTGACAACTTGATGTGGGGTAGTTGCCTCACATGGCTTGCACTTTTTCAGGTTGAACTTCAGTTTCATGTTGGGCTTATGACACCAATAACATCATTCCAATGCTTTCTCCTCTAGATAAGTCACAGGTGTTCATTGAAGACAGCCGAAATACAAGAACTCGAGAATCTGGTATCAATAAAGGATGTAAAATAGGAGCAGAAGTTGGGGTACAGAGCCATATGGTATTCTCAGGGGATTATTACATGAATCTTCACCTCCATGCTAATAGGTCACAGTCCCTACAACCGATCAGTGCAAACCATTCAATTTCCCCTTTAGTTAATATTTTGGGAGAGAATGAGTTGTTCTCATGCTTCAATTGAGCTATGTTGATTAGCATATTTGGTGGGTTTAGCAAAAAAACCCTGCAAACCAGTCCCAACACTGCGTCCACAGCAGTGAATACATATCAGTACCCCTTCAGTAGGGGTAGAGCACCCATGCAATCAACCTGCCAGGCTCACCCAAGGCCTGCTCACCCCGTGCCATCTTTCCCCATGGCCTATACAATACCCTTATGTGTAGCTGCATGCAAATAATGCAGCCATGTGTACATGCTTCCTAAATAGACAACTGGTGTCAAAAAGGAAGCATCAGGAATATCTTATCACCACCTTCCAGGGGTTTAAATCTTCTGCTGATTTTTTCTGCAAGAGTAACCACATCTGGTACTATAACTGCAAGTAGGAGGGTGACCCCATTCAATTTCCTATAATCTACAGTAGTTTTTCCAAGTGCTGTGCAGTCCTCAAACAGGTCAACAACTTTGGGGGACCTGTGAAACCTTCATTTCTGCTGCTTTGGCATTTGCCAGGTAGTGTGCTGTCCTGAGGTGGCAGGTGGGGTGTGGAGGGTGGGGGTGGAGCTGATGGTGGGCCAGGGCCATCGGCCTTCCTTTATTCACCTCCTGAACAGATGGCCCTGAAGATACAGCCCCACCTTCCCTCAAGGTGTATGACAGGGCACCTGCGCCACCCGCAGCGTCTGTGACCACTGGTACAAGCAAGGGTTTCAGTGACGCAGGTGCCCCCTCCCAAAAGCTGCATTCTGATACTTCTCAGGACTGCCACCCACCCGGACTGAATCCCACAACCAGCACACAAGCTATTGCTGTTCTCAAAATGTTTCCAGGCACATTGGAGTGAATCGATCAGCAGTACAGCACTGCAGCAAGCACTGAAAGCAAAAAGCAACCACTAACGAGCGCTAGGCTAACATCCAGTAAGCCAAGCAAGTCCCATGGCTAGCACAGGAGCCTGCCCATTAACAGCTAAGCAGAAATAATGGCTGTAAATTCAACCTAGCATCTTCCAGTCAACTCTGTTCTTAGCTTGAACTCTTTGAGCCCCAGGTTGGGCAAAAAGGACTGTCTTGGTTTAACCCCAGCTGATAAGCATCACTCAGCCACTCGCTCTCTCTCTCCCCACCCCATTTATTAGCAGTATGTGCTATCAGCTGCTCTACAGTATCTTGCAACCCATGGCACGACTCTGCTTGAGTAGTAGTTAGTCCCTGTGTGGTCTTGTAAAGTCTTGACTTTAAAAACCTCTAATTAAGTACAGTAAACCTGTATTATATTTACATAGGTTCAGTATGCATTTTATTACAAAGTTTCATTTGCTGAGGGAGAAGGGTTTTTTTAAAAAAAAAATTAGCATGTTGAGTGTCATTGTCCTTCTTCCACTTAATAAATATGCTGCCTTCTGGGTTATAATGTAAGAGAACAGACTGCTCAACATAAAATCACAGTCAGAAATGGGTCAATGCCATGAAACAGTTGCACTGTTTACTATAGGATCCTCCCTGGTGAGTAAAGGTTATCTGGCATTTTTAACATACCAAATAAATCAATCAGTACATTAGGAAGTAATAGGAGTAGCTAATGTCTAATGCCTTGGAAAAGGATAGAGATAGTTCAACTTAATCTTGTAGCCCTCTTTTATTCAATAAAAATGTGTCAGGGGAGGTTTATCGTGTGTTTTACCCTAGAGAAGCATGTTGAGGAATGGATGCTAAAGCTTTAAATTGTTTTCCCACATGAAGGTTAAATACATCTCCTATCTCTGACAGGAAATGTTGAAGTTACTTTTCTATGATGTGTAAATGTGTAATTATGTCTTGAAAAAATGTTTTCCTTAAAAGTTTGTAGGGAAAAAATGGAGTGGTATAATATGGAAATGTATTTTGAAGAGTGCTTGTGTAATAGAAATCATCTCAGTGTTCAGTTTGCTGTGCAGATACACGATGCTCTTTAACTGCAGGATTGCCTCACCCACTGGGCTTTTGCATGTTCTCTAAAAGTTCTTCAATAAGGAGTGGGAATGCAGGGCTTACAATATCAGGGTTGTTTGCTGGTCAGCATTTACACTTTTGCTGTTCGAGCAACATTTGGGAATTAGTTTCTGCTTATGACTTTGAGAATGCTATCGTTTAAATAGTTGAGAAAACAAATTTGTTTCACCTGTAATATATAAATACATATATTATATATACAATATACAAACACAGTAACTTAAATTATAATCTTGTAAGACAACTTTGCAGTTCGTTGTTTTTGAGAAGCAGTACTTGTTCTATTCAGTTATTCTTCAGTTGGTTTCGAAAGTCTGTGTTACAGAATTTAACCATGCAGGTGGTTTTTTACAGCCATATCCAATATTCTCACATAGCAGAGTAAGTAAAAGCAGAATAACAAAGTAGAGGAATATGTGATTAAAATATAAATCAAATTTTCAGGGTGCTGTATGCAGATATTTAATTAAGAGATTGTCTGGATAACTGAAGAACTGAAATAGCATCTGTTCTAAAATGCATAAAATGAGTATTAATTTGTGCTTCTTAAATGTTTAAGAGAGAAGAGTTTAAAGAAAGAAATGTAGAAAAGGCAAGGAAATATTCTTGTGTTAGACTCTAAATGAGGAAATCACATGGTTCTTTATAGAAAGTAACTTTTCTCCTGTGTTGACAAAGAGTGGCATAGCCAACTGCTCTCTACATTAAAAACACAGAAAATGATTCTGAATTAGAAATTGCTAATAGTTTCAGGCATATATTATTTGTCATAATCCCTTTGCATGTTTGGGTCAGGTAGGAAGATAGGGCAAGATCTTCGTACCACTCCCGTTTGTATATCAACAGTTCTTGCCTTCCCTGAACATCAGCTGACTCTTAACTTTTCTGCCTTTCATATGTTATCAATTGGGAAGTTCATGAGCCAGTGAAGCCTGATTATTCTTCTAGGGAGACATTCCCTAAAAAGAGGTACAGCCATGCCCTACCTTTGAACCTGGGAACGTCATAGGCTTTAAAAAGTCACGTTCTTATCAAGAAATGCTAGTATATTTTTCCTTCTTAGGAAAATACACCGTCACATGTCATCTACTTGCATTTAAATTCACAGTAGAATGAGGTACTGCAGAGAAAAATAAAGCTGTCCTGGTACGCACATCCACCAGCCTGCCTGCCTAGTTAACTTTCTGTGCAGCACAGGGGTCATTGAGCCCATTGCGTTCCTCCATGGGACGATTGCATGCTTCTCTCCTAAAGGGAAAGACACTCCGAGTTTATTAGCTGATACGAACCAGCATCTAAGGTGCAGTGGCAGGATTAGACTCCAGATCCATTTCTTGGCAACAAAGGAGGAATGGCTCAACCCTAGCAGTAGGACATCTTGTTCTCTTCTGAGCCGGCTCAGCTCAGAGGCAAGCTTGTTAGCTGGACACAGTGTGCTAAGAGGTAAGACAGCAGTTGTGTCACTTATAGATGCTTATAAACAAGTTGAACAAACTACTTGGCCTACCCATGCAAGATAGTTTTTAACAGAAGTAGTCTTAATTATGTGCAGAATCATGCTTTGGTCTGATTAATACATGTGCATAAATGAAGCTGGAAGAGTGTCTGTCTATTCTGTAGCTGTCTAGACCCTGCCACCAGGCAGCGTTGCCCTTCTGCTGGAAACCATCTACTCCCCTTGGCCAGCAGTAGCTGATACTCAGACATCAAGTGAGGCACCAGAAATAATCTCCCATCTTTCTAGCATAATAGAAATCACACATAGTTAAATACTTTCATCAGCCCTAAATGGGAGGAGCTTGTATGTTTTCTTCCTGAAATTCTGCTTTTGTCCATTCCACAGATTTCAAACTCAGAGAATCACAGAGTGGTTTGGAAGGGAACTTAAAGATCATCTAGTTCCACCCGCCTGCCATAGGCAGGAGCACCTCCCACTAGACCAGGTTGCTCAAAGCCCTATCCAACCTGGCCTTGAACACTTCTCATGATGGGGCATCCACAACTTCTCTGGGCAGCCAGTGTCCCACCACCCTCACGGTAAAAAAAAATTCTTCTCTAAGTCCAGTCTACATCTATCCTCTTTAAAACTGTTGCCCATTGTACTTTTGTTACAGGCCCTGGTAAAAAGTCTCTCTCCATCTTTCTCATCTTTCTTATAGACTGCTCTTTATGTATTGGAAAGCTGCAGTAAGGTCTCCCTGGAGCCTTCTCTTCTCCAGGCTGAACAACCCTAAGACCTTAGAGGATCAAAAAATACACCTATGATGCTTCTAGTTTGTTTAACTGATGATATAGTATGGCTTATCTCTTACTAGGTGAAGGATTGGGTGGGGAAGCAATAATAAAAAGAAATATGACAAAGTATGACCACATTTCTTTCAATAGAAGATATTGATGAATGTATATATACGTATGTATATATTTTTCCCAGAGTTTAGCCCTTGTCTAAGTGGGAAATGATACAACCGGAATGTCTCTGCTTACTGATAATGTAATGAAAACATACACCGTAATAATATGTACTATCTATAGTTACTGTTAGAATAGTTATATCATAATTTTGTAATATGATAATATATATGAAAACTAGCCTCTTTATTGATAAATGTACATGTAAGTACACATTGTCAAATACTCAAAGACTTACTCTGGCATGAATTTATACCTCTGTCGTTTTATTGCAGAAGTTTTGTAGAACTGATGAGCTTCTACTTTCTGAGTTTACTGGGTATGTCAGGATTCCAGCATAAAAATACAGTGTTTGGTCTGTTCTGAACTTCTTGCTCTCACTCATTTCCCAAATTTGGCATCAAACATGTCTGTTGAAATGTGAATTTTCAGCACTTAAAAGTAGCTTTTAATATTTTTATTAACAGTGAGTTTAATACTTTTCTATTGGGCTGTATCCTTTCTGAGACCCGTTGCACTGCATATGAAGATGCTTTTACATATATATGAGTTAAATGCAGCAAAGAGCTTGAAGAAAAAAATCTGATATTATATGGTCAGTTTGCTGGGATTTTTTTTTAATATTTTGAAGGTATTTATGCAATGAGGAGAAAACACAAGCATTTTAATGAATTATTGAATGTCTCATGAGGGACAGAATTGCTTTTTTGAAGTAGAAGATTCTATCTTAATTTGGAGAAGAAATTGTGTTTTGGGAAGACAAGTGTTTTTAATAAGGTCTTTTTAATGGATGGCTAAAGGAAACAAATTTTAATGTAGAATTATTCTAAGATGTAGTTGATATTTGAGTAATTACAAATGCTTCTTTTGAAGTGCTACTCTACTGGCATGTTATTGGGCGGGTTCTCTTATACATCAGCTGTTAGAGGATATTTACAAAAGTGTTTTAAGTTGGGTTCTTCTGACTTTTCTAGAGGAAAGAAAAATCAACATCCATTCTGATCTCATCCATGGTGTAAACACATAATGAAATACAGTAAACTTCTGACTAGTTCAGTTCATTTTGAGACAGAGGACCAGAAGGGATATGATGAATTTTTTATCTGCATTTCTTTCATCCAGTAGAAAAATTAATTTATGTAACTTCTAAGTTAGAAATTGATGCTGATCATTTCATTACAGATGCATTTGATTAGGATATAATGTTCAGCTACTTCAGTGCTGAAACTGCTCTTTGTAGGTCATGAAGCCAAAATGATGAAAAAACAGGATGAATTCTTGCGTTCGCCTGCCTTTTGAGCTCTCCAGGTAGTGTCATTCACTCAATCATTCTAAGCACAAAACAAAGCTTGTTTCAGACATGGCAGAGGTACTGGATTACTCGTATCGCACTGCATGCCTAACATTGTTTTCTAAATGCTTCCATTGCACAGCGTAAAACAATGACAATTGAAATATGTGAGAATATTTTAGGTTGAGAGAGCTCCTTGGATAATAGCATTAACCTTCTGACAATTACTTGAATAAACAGAATGGATTTGTTTCCCTTATGTTAAAGTTGCCCAGAAGTATGAGGTTGATTTTGTTTCTTGGACGTTAGGGAGATGGCATGTTCCCTCCTGTTATGCCTGTGGTCGACAGCGAGGGCTTGTCTTCTGCCTGCAGAAAGAGTGGGCAACCGACAGCTAAGACAAGCTTTCCAGGAGCATTGCTTTCCTTTCCATGCTTGGAACCTGCCAGCCCTTGCACTCTGCAAGGGGCGCAGTGAGTCCTCGTGAAGGTAGAAGAGGAACATCCTTGGGCTTTGTATGTGCCTGAGCTGTGCCATACTTAAACCAGGGCTGTTCCTTACACCTTCTGTAACCAGTGAATTCCTTTCCATGGGTAAGATAGCCTGTAGTACCTTGGCTGGATTTTAATATTAATACAATTAATGTAATATTTATTTTGGAAATAACATTTATATATTACCTTTATAAAAGTACTTACTTTTATTTAACCTATACAATTTTGATGTAGAATACAAATCACTGGTGATTACTTTGCATCAAGACATTTCTGTATTTTTCACTCATTTTGCTCTTAGATTTCATCATTTCCCTCTCTTACACTTAAATTATCTAGACTTACATATTCTTTTTATTCTACTGCATTTCTCTTAGAAGTACTTCTAAATCTCAGCAAAAATACCAGCTGCTGTTCTTCTTTTGAAGTTGTGATTTTAGCTTTCAAATTGTAAGCCTCATGCAGCAAACTGACCCTCTGGCCAAAACCGACTTCTGGAGCTGCAGTCTACTTTTCTCTGGTTCTGAGCAGTCATGCGAGGTGTACCCTGTTCAAACTGTCTACCTTCAGTCCTGCTGTTAGTTGGTAACCCAGATGCTTATTTTATAGACGTACTGGATCTCTCCTCACTGTAATTTGTGGTGTGGCCAGGCAGAATTTGATTGGCTTACTGAGAGTTTCACAGAAGCATGTCACTGAACAGATGGGACATCTCATCCCAATTGAAGACCCAAACTGCAGTCAAAAAAGATGTTCAAAAATGTAAAATCATGCTGTAAGGTTTTCAGCACTTATGAGACCATTGCAAGAAAATGTTTTGCTCTGGGGCAGATTCGATTTTCTTTTTTTATAAACATAATTGAAGACCTTATTGAATACAGGCAATTGGGACTGAGTCCATGGAGAATGTGGTATTTCTCTTACTTAGTCAATACATGCAAACTACCAGGTTTGAGGCTTCTGTCTCTTTTACCATAACTTGGTGTGTGTTTTCTTTTACCTTGCTATTAGTAATAGATTAGAAAGTAGCGAAGACAACAGTGTACTGTAAAATTATTGCTTCTTTTACTACCTAATATCATACTGTTTTTATTTTCATAACTGTCATTTGAGAAGAGCTTTTTCCAGTCTTCCACATTGTTTCTAGCACTTACAGGACTGTACACAGTGACTGTCCTGGGTGCCTTACACTCACCACATTGGTTTTACTTGCGATGTTTTTGTTACTAGATGTGAACTTTTGGTTTCGTATTGTGGGATTGTCAAGGTTTAATGAACCTCACAAGGGGCTTTGGCTGTAGAGGAGTTGCAGTATTTCCATTGCTCAGTTACAGGTGGTCTGTTCAGCAGCTTGCATTAAGGATTTTGCACAATAATGAAATCTTCTCCACTGCAGTGCTTCAGGCACTATATCAGAAACGCTGTGTCTGGCAGGACAGAGTGAGGATTGTCCCACTGTACTGGGCACTGGTGAGGCCACACCTAGAGTACTATGTTCAGTTTTGAGCACCTCAGTACACAAAAGACACTGAGATGCTGGAGTGGGTCCAGAGAAGGGCAACTAAGCTGGTGAAGGGTCTAGAGCACAAGTCTTATGAGGAGTAGCCTGGAGAAAAGGAGGCTGAGAGGAGACCTTACTGCTCTATGTAACTACCTGAAGGGAGGTTGTAGAGAGGTGGGGGTTGATCTCTTCTCCCAAGTAGAAAGTGATAGGACAGGAGGGAATAGCATCAAGTTGCACCATGGGAGGTTTAGGCTGGACATTAGGAAGAGTTTTTTCACTGAAAGGATTGCCAAGCATTGAAACAGGCTGCCCAGAGAAGTGATTGAATCACCATCCCTGGTCGTGTTTAAAAGTCATGTAGATGTGGTGCTTGTGGTTATGTTTTAGCAGTGGACATGTAAAGTAGGATTAGTAGTTAGACTCAATGGTCTCAAAGGTTGTTTCCAACCTAGATGATTCTATGATTCTGTGTCATGGCAAAGGATGTATTTTATTGTTGCTGGCTCTTACGGCAGCAGAATAATAGCAGTTGGAGGTGGCTTCCATGAGGCAGGGTTAACCTGGATTCAATTATCTTGCTTTGCACACAGAGGGATTTTCATCTGAGTGATTATCATGTAGCATAATCACTTGCTGACTAATACCTGGTTCCTGACATAAGTCCATAGTTAATCAAGCATTTTTTGAAAAGCAAAGCGACAACCTTTAAATTGTTCTTACTACTCAGTGGAAGGATTTTTGTCCAGATCTTGTTTAGCAGAAATCAGTGCAAGCCAGAAGAAAATTAAAGCTTGAGTATGAAGAAAGACTCTTGTATCTAAGATGCATTTTGTTTGCACATGGTGGAACCCATTTTGTGCATCTGTTTTCTAAGCACCTGTCTTGCAAAAAGCTCAGAAAAGTCTATTGAGTTAATAAAATACAAGTTCTTTACCAAACAGATGTAATGGCTTTTCCGTAAATCTATGTCTTGCTAGCTAGAAGTCATAACATAAAGACGTAACAATTACAGTTTCTATTTTTATTGTGCCTTCTTTATTGAGTTATATTATGACATTTGTCAGAACTAAAGTTTAGTGCATGGAAGGCAGTGCATATTCACCATCTGAAAGCTTGAATTTAAGGCAGATAATGAAGGTTCCCCTTTTGGCAAAACAGACAGGCTTTTAACCTAGAAGTAGGTAAAGTAGGATTATTTTAACACTGCTTTTATGAGGCCTGTCTGGACAGATAAAATAATTTAAAAAACTTCAGTTGAAGCAATGTCTTGTACCTTTCAGGATAAATAGGTAAAAGTATGCATAATATCTTTGAGTTGCTTTTTATTCAAAACACGATCATAGAATCATCAAGGTTAGAAAAGACCTCCAAGATCATCAAGTCCAACCTTCTACCCAACATTTCCATGCTCACTAGACCATACTCTGAAGTGCCACATCTATTTGCTTTTTGAATACCTCCAGGGATGGTGACTCCACCACCTCCCTGGGCAGGCCGTTCCAATGTTTAACTACTCTTCCACTAAAGAAATTTTTCCTAATATCTAATCTGAATTTCCCCTGGCACAACTTGTGGCCATTTCCTCTTGTCCTGTCATTAGTTACGAGGGAGAAGAGGCTGGCACCCACATCTCTACAACCTCCTTTCAGGTAGTTATAGAGAGCAGTAAGGTCGCCTCTCAGCCTCCTCTTCTCTAGACTGAACAAACCCAATTTCCTCAGCCTTTCCTCATAAGACGTGTTCTCCAATCGCCTAACCCATTTTGTTACCCTTCTCTGTACCCTCTCCAGTACCTCTGTGTCTTTCTTATACTGTGGTGCCCAAAACTGGACACAGTATTCCAGGTATGGTCTTACCAGTACTGAGTACAAGGGTGTTTAGTTAACCGTCTTCATAAGATTACCAGTACTCTTCAACATTTTCTGTGATGACTACTCCTTGTTGATGTTCTGTGTGGTACCAAAACCATTTGGCCATTTGGGTTAAAATGTCATTTGGCAAGTTAAGTAAAATGGTAAATGTCCTATACTCTTCAGGGTTGCAGTTGCAGTTTCAAACTTGGCTGCCTTTTTCTCCTCCACTATTTTGTGCACTGCTCTGAGTTTTTATGGTAACTGTGCTTTTTGCAATGGAAGTGCTCGTGCTTCTGCAGATTCTTGAATTCTCAAGAGGCAAGTTTTTCTTTTTTCTTTGAAAAAATAAAGTGGAGAGAATCAATATTTTATTTGCTGAATCCTTCTCCAAGCTGTATGTCCCTTGGTCCAGACTCCGGCACGGTACCTGCGTGGCCTGTGTGTGGCTTTTCTGCCAGCTTTCTCACCTGAAGGTGGGTGGACTCCTGTGCTTGAGCAGCAGGAACACGCTCATGCAGCTGCTTTGTCTGTGGCTAATCCTGTTGATCTTGAGCAATAAATATGTTTGCATAATTTTTTACCTTCTGGCTTCTACTTTTATTAGTTTTACTCTTGAATAATCTGTGCAAACGTATATTCCCTTCAAGACTAAAATGGTTGATAACATCCTTTAAAACACTGTGGTTTCTATTCTTACTTTACTGAAAAGAATTCATGGCTAAGACTTGAGTTGACTTACAGACAGAACAGTTTGTGGTTATTAGATTTACTAGTACCATAGAAAAGGTGTTTAAAATTGTAATTTCTTGCTGTTTTCCAAGTATTTGCAAGCAAAACATGTTCTTTTGTTATGTTGTGGGGTGGGTTCTTTTGTATCTTAGGCTGTTTAATAAATAACAGTAAGGTTAAAATTAAAGTTTTCAAGATTGAAGTTTTACCAGCTTGACTGTTTTGATGTCCAACCACATCTTTATTTTCCCACATTACCTGTATCTAAATAACTCCCTCATCCAAGACAGTGCTTTTGTTCACTATTGGCTTTTAGGGGTAAAAAGCAGCCAGGAGGTGCAGTTTCCCACTGTATGTTAATGTTACCATTTGTGGTTTTCTTGAGCTAGTACTAACTATTGTTGAAGTACTTAAAGAAGGACTTGCTAAGATTGCTTTGAATTGTTTTCTGTTTTTCCTTTTGTGTGATCTATGTAGGGTTGATTGAGAAAATAGTAATGCCCCAAAAGAGAAGCCTTTCAGCATCGGTGTTTTTTCTTGAGACCTTAACTATAAAATAGTATTTTACAAGACGTGGTTATAAAAATCTAGAAATTTTTTTTTTTTTTCACATAGGGATTCTTAACAGTAGCTAAAGTTGTATGCATAAATGTGTTGTAGCAAAGTTTTGTAGGATTAGTTTGCTGTCTTCCTCTAATTGCTCATTCACAGCTCTTAGTCCAGGTGCGAGTCACAGCCTTGCTGATTTCTTTAGACAGTGAACATTAGCTGACTTAAAATATTTAAACATCAGGAATTTCTAGGGATATTTGGGTATGTTCTCTTTAATTGTTACATTAGCATTAAAATCATGCTAAGGTTATTGAAAGGCTAACTGTATTTGGTTTATAGCCTGTCATACACAGATTATACCTGGTTTAATATGTTACCTGGAATATGTCCAGTTTCTGCTAAATGGTGTCTGTTTTACTTTTAAAAGAAATGTGCAGCTGTTTGTACCCAGCACACAGTTACTGTCAGTGCCAGTGATACCAGCTGTGTGCTGCATGCTTCAGCTGGTGCAGTAACTGAACAACCCTCTCATAGATGCCCCTGCTCTGTTCACTACATTGATGGAACATGTAGAGAAGCCCTTATGTAGCTTTTACAGTTCTCCAGCTCTGCATAGAGTGCTTTCTCCTCTTCCACTTGGGCAAATCTGAACAGAAAACTAAGCCTTGTATTTTAGTTTTCCTCACAAAGATGGAATATTTGTCTTGTGCTTCAGTTATTTTTCTGAAACAGGTCAAGTAGTTGCATCTAGAAGACAGAAAGCTGAAAGAACTCAAATCACCTGTAAAGGTCCAGGACTTTGTTGGCCATATGCCTGTTTCCACCGCTGCCTCCACTGCTGGGATGTGGCTGAGACAGCAGTGGGCTCACATGTAACCCCATATCTGTCTTCCATCCAGTAGCAGACGTGTGTGGAGATGGTGCCCCACTTGCCCCTCACAGAATCATGGAATTATTGA
>WEIS01085462.1:0-13533 GCA_013389965.1 Todus mexicanus
AGAAGGAAAAGAAAAAAGAAAATGGAAAAGCAAAAAGAAAGAAGAAGGAAGGAAGAAAGAAGAAAATAGGAAAAAAAAAGGAAAATGAAAGAAAGGAGAAAGGAGGAAAAAAGAAGAAAATAGGGAAAAACAAAGTAAAAAGAAGGAAGGAGGGGACGAAAGAGAGAAGGAAGGAGGGAAGGAAAGAAAGAAAGAAAGAAAAGAAAGAAAACTCCAAGAAAAAGAAAAGGAAAGACAAGAAAAGAAAAAGAAAAGGAAGTTCTTCACTGAGGGGGTGATCAAGCACTGGCAGAAGCTCCCAGGGAAGCTGCCATGGCCCCAGGCCTGCTGATGCTCAGCAAGCATTTGTCCACCGCTCTCAGATACAGAGCATTACACTAAAACAAGGACAGACTGTATTAACTACCAGCAATAAAACAGTATCAGACCTGCCAATTCTCACCTCTGGGGTGGGGAACACGTACCAGCTGTCTGTGCGCCCTTGCTGACGTAACATTTTGCCATTTTCACTTGTAGGGATTCTGGAGGAACAAAGAGTTCCCTCCTGCTATCACAACCGCCCGGAGCTTCTCCTGACCTTCTTTTCCCCCTCCCATTTTTCCAGGTGATTAAACCCTGCAGTCAGGAAGCATGATTACCATGCCAAGAAGCCAGCAATTTTAAGAGCGTGAGAGGATAACCGTGTGATACTTCAGGCCAGAGGAGTTCCAGCATGGCCTGAGCCTCAGCCGGGGATGACAGGGTGCCAGCAGCTCCCAGCATTGTGACTGACAGAACTGGGCCGTGGCAAGGCGTGCCTTCAGAGCCTGCAGCAGCACAAGAGCTAGAGGATACGCTTTGCATTAAGAACAGGCAGGTACTATATTAGAACGAGGGATAACGTAGGGCAGCACATGACTATTTCCCTTTTAAGCCACTCACTTGAAACATTTCCCACCCTCCTCTCATTCTCCTTCGTTACATCCTTCCCTACTCGTATTCTTACGCTACGCTACAGATTTGTACTATAAATCATAGAATCATAGAATTAACAAGGTTGGAAAAGACTGTAGAGATCATCCAGTCCAACCTGTAACCTATCACCTAACCTATCACCAACCTATTACCCAGTATCATCTCATCATCTAATCATCTAAATCTTGTCCTGAGTACATCATCCAACCTCTTCTTAAACACATCCAAGGACGGCGACTCCAGCACCTCCCTGGGCAGCCTATTCCAATGGGAAATCACTCTCTCTGGAAAAAAGTTTTTCCTAACATCCAGTTTAAACCTCCCCTGAAGCAGCTTAAGACTGTGTCCTCTCGTTCTGTCACTGGCAGCCTGAGAGAAGAGACCAAACCCCAGCTGGCTACAACATCCCTTAAAGTAGTTGTAGAGGGCAATGAAAGAGATTTTGCTACCTGAAAATGTTACATTCATAGAAAGAGCAGCTTAGGGTGTGACATCTATCAACAGGCGAGTAAAAATACTACTCCTTCCCTCAACTCAGCACTGCAATTGAGCCCCTGCACATTATTGCTGTATTAGAGGTCTCGGTGTTGTACTTGTGAAGATGAAGGCACAATCGAGGCACTCAAGCGTACAAGATTTTAACAGCTTCCCCCAGAATCTTTCCTCACATCTCCACTATCCGGGTGGTTTGTAACATTCCCAGCCCGTACATGCCTGGTGCTCGCCCAGTGTGAGTAACTGGGACACCACAGGTAAGATCCTGAATGGGAAAGAACCTCGGGTTAACCCGAAGTGAACATGTAGCACACGTGAAATTTAAGTTGTCCCTCGGGTTTTCCACCTGCATTCCATTTCTCAGCTTCAGGATGTTTCTGTGTATTTGCCAGTTGCTGCTTAGTTTTAAAAGAAGACTCAAAATAACATAACATATAACATAACATATCTGCTGTGGTTCCCACAGGTCCCAGGAACTTTGTCCTTTCTTCTCTGCCATGACGTGGCTTCCCCAGGCAATACCCTCAGCCTGAGGCGCAGAGCCTTCTCCTGGGAAGGGAGCTTGAAGCCATCTAGAGCAGGAAAAAGGAGCCCAGCGTCTCTCCCTTTCCAGGATTTGTGGTAAGCAACTGCTCTAACAAAGACAGGTCCACTTACACATCCCCCTTACAGAGTTTAGGGCACGCTCATACTTTCAACACATCATTTATCTACCAAAAAGAACAGGAAATTCCCTCCTCTAGTCTTGAGCGAGCTCCTCAAGAGCGGGGTGAAACACTATTGCTACTCAGCTTCTACCAGGCACCGTAGATGCCAGAGCTACACCTGGAATAGAGGGCCTGGGTCCTTGCTTTGGGAAATGAGGGTTTGATAACCCAAACTCTCTGCTTCTGTCATTACTAAAACGTATTTGAGTTCTGGAGGCGTGATTAAACTCAGAGTTGTTGAAGCCTGGTGACCCAGTCAGTGCATTGTAAAACCAGCTCCCTGTTCCCGTGCCTCATTATAAAACCAGTACTCATTTCAGCTCGTGCTGACAGCTGATACTCTAAGTAATATTAAACACTTTTTAAACTAACACTTCGTCTTCTCAGGGGGTGCTTTGAACAGAGTAGCCTTGATTTCAGAATTATTGTAACAGTTCATCTCCTAAAAATAACGAAATCACTCTTTCCAAACGTGACATCCCTACACAAGCTGACTCACAGCATGAAGCTTCCCTGAAGCTACGGCACAGCCGCACTGATTTCAACGCAGAATAATCTTGATTTACATAGAGATCACCCTCAGTAGAAAAAAGAAACCCACCAAAACCTGCACGATAAAAATAGGAAAGAAAACCTGGAGGATTATCTAACAATCAGCCTAAAAGCATGGGCAGTCTGGAGAAAGGATATGAAATGTCTTTGATTCTTGAAGGGCTCTAGAAAGTTCTATAGCATTTTCTATGCAATTACGTAAGGCGATTTAAAATGCAGCAAGGTAATTACAAAACTTTGGTTGGATTTTACTCAGTGTGGTGAAAACAGACTGATTTAGCTGAGCCAAGGATTTCAGACGTGCTTGCACATGTTTTTAGGGCTGCTCTCTGCAGACCCATCCTGTACAGATCAGGTGATTTGCAGATTGTCAGGAACTGAGAGGTTACAATATGAAATATGTTCAAAAAAACTTGAATTTGTTTTTAGAACTTCTGCTATTAGTAACACAGACCAACTGGTCCAACCTCTGCAGATCCAGCTTGTCATTACTACTGTCTACTCTAACTTTAAATCTACTACTACATGGGTTTGCATGGACTTGACAACAATGGAAATGTCACTGGCTTAACACTTAAAATGCCATTTTCAGAGCAGGAAATACCAGCTTTGAAGTGACCGAGGAAAGGGAGCAGTTACGCAGTTTAGTATTTGCTTTATGCAGTTTGAGAGAATTGCTGCCAATTCCTTTGAGCACTACAACACGGGAAGTGCGTAAGATGCGAGTTAGTTTAAACCTGCTTCGCTGCAATTACGTTCTGCACTTCATAAGAATTTGATAAAATCAATCGTATAGAGGTCCCAAAATAAAGTCTTAAAATACTTGCTACATAAAATACCACTTTAGAGTTACTGTAAGAATCCTAGTTTCTCAATAATCCTCTATCACTAATAGGTAAGTTGATAAAGCATTTTCTGTCACACATCTCTTGCCTCTCTCTAAGCTCACGTTAGCTGTGCCTGCACTGACAGTCAGGAGAAGCCATCCAAGATTGGAGCGTCAACAAAGGTGCCAGAAGGTTTCACGCTTCAGTCCTCAGGCACCACGGCAGAACCAGGAACCCTCCTGCCTCCAATGTTTCCTAGTAAAGACAGATTGGAAGAGGCATACCCACTTTTGCAAGTGGTAAAAATAAAATGCTGATTCATTCTACCGCCAGATAAGCCTGTGGGATCAGGATTACAGTGTTAATGTTCAGCTGTTTTATTCTAGTTGTATAGTTCTTTGGCCAGACCACATTCAACTGTTCATTTTGCCCAGCACAGATCTCGCTTAATTAACTCACAGACTAAGTTGCTTTCCAACAACTGTTTTAACGCAGTGTTAAGGAAGGCCTTGAATTTAATCATCAGCTCCTTCATTTAAAAAGTCATTTTAAAATACGATCAAAAGACTTGGGTACTAATAGTTCACTGCAAAGACTTCCACTGAGAAGAAAACAAGAAGGTAAAAAAAGAGTAATACTCCCTATTGCCCTGCGCACAGAAAGGACACAAACCCACGCCAAATAAAGCTCTGTTAAGATTTTACTCGTAGAAAAGCAACGTTTTAGCATCATTTCACAATAAAAAAGGTAAGCTCTGTCCGGTGGTACACAGACATAGTGTAGCAACTCGGCGTGCAACAGGTAAAGCACACTGTAGGAGAGAATGTGGAGGTATTCAGCCAGTTACTTCTGGTGCCTCTTTGTGGATACTTTCTTAATTACAGGTTGTCCTGGTTTCAGCTGGGATAGAGCTAATTTTTCTTCTTAGTAGCTGGAATAGCGCTGTGGTTTGGATTCAGTGAGGGATCTGGTATGAGAAGGATGCTGATAATATACAGATGGGTTTTAGTTGTTGCTAAGGAATCAAGGACTTTTCAACTTCACACATCTCGCCGGGGTGCAGGTGCACCAGAAGCTGGGAGGGAGCACGGCCAGAGCAACAGAGGCCAACCTGGCCAGTGGAATATCACATCCAGTGATAGGACAAGGGGCACTGGGTATAAGCTGGAACACAAGAGGTTCCACTTAAATATTAGGACAAACTTCTTTACGGGAAAGGTGACTGAGCACTGGAACAGGCTGCCCACGGGGGTTGTGGAGTCTCCTTCTCTGGAGACCCTGCTCCGGCAGGAGAGTGGACTAGATGATCTTTCGAGGTCCCTTCCACTCCCTAAGTTTCTGTGATTCTGTGAATATTCCATACCACAGAGCCTCATGCTCAGTATATTGGTGAGGGTTAGCCAGGAAGCTGAGGCTCTCTCTCTTCCAGGACTGCAGTTTTGGGATTTTCTCCTCTGGGATTGCTAGCTGGGAACAGGCTGGGCCTTGGTCGGTGAGTGGTGAGCAACTGCATTGCGCATTAATTGTTTGTATTTTTATAGACCAAAATGTGTCTGGAGAAATCAAACCCAGCACCGATTTCTCACTACACAATAATAGCTCTACCCAATCACTGAAACAAACGGCACCTTGTACGTCAGCTGTCTGTCCCATCATTCTACTCCTCCTTATATAAAAAAAAGGAAAAAAAAAGTCTTGATGTAGAAAATTGTTCCATCTTCTTACTTCTGTATTCGTGCAGCTTTGTTATCCTGTCTCCTTATCCAGATATTAAGCTGTAGCATGAACAGTTACTTCTCATGGGGCTTTTCCACCATCTTCAGTGCTAATCTGCCAACCATCAGCAAACTGTGTGAGGGGGAAAAACCACAGAATTAAAACAACAATAATTTGTTGATTCATTGGCAAATATTTCCCATTTAACCAGTGCAAGGAAATAACAAAGATACAGACAATATGATTCACTCTGTCTCGGTTTAATTAAACAAATAAGAAATTGTAAATAGGAGGGTAAAAAATAAAGTGTATTGTGTCGTACCTGACACCAGCAATCAGCCCTGCAGGCATGAATTTCCCGGAGTTGTAAAATCTTGTTCCCATGACGGCAGTCAATGTTCCAGATGTAACTTAAAGGAGAGATCGTACAGTCCAGTTAGCAGAGATGCAGGTGTCTGAGAGCGATGCTGCAATTCAAAACTAACAACAGAGAGAAGTGATAGCATCAAGTAAAAAGCAAAACAGGGTTATTTTGCTTCTCGCAAAAAGGAGAGAGCATTTTCGTGTCTAACTGGTAGAATGTTCTGAGAATTAACTCAGTTCTGTCGGCAGAAGTCTTCAAAAGGGAAGTGTCCTCTGGAAGTGCCACAGGACCCAGCTCATCTTCAACCCTAGCCACGGCATCCTTCCTCCCTAACGCCAGCCTAAATATTGTCACTGACAACAGTCCCATATAAGTAAATATGGAAAAGCCTGGAACCACGGTCTAATACACAAGAAAGACTGAAAATTCCTCAAGTACCTCAGGCTCCAATCAGTAGCCAGTCTTTAAAATACACACACCTCACTGCAGGTAAGTTTGTCGAAGACATCAGTAGAACACGCCTCTTCCAAAAACTTAAAAGCATGAAAGGGAGGAAGAAAAGTCTCCATATGATGCTACTGAATTGTAGAAATGTATCTGTCTCTTGTATTTGGGAAAATATTTTGTGTCCCTCTCATTAAGCTGGCTGTATTTGCAGTTCATGCCAGTTATTTAGGCTTAAACATGCACAGCTTTTGCTGTTATGCCAGTTTATGCCAGTTATTTAGGCTTAAACATGCACATCCAGTAAACGTGGAAGTGGATTGTGCTGTAGATGGTGCCGGAGTGGAGAGAAATGCTGTGAGTTCCCCTTTCACTTCTGACTTTCTGCTTCAGTGAACAAAGGCTATAGCCAGTGGCAGCTCTCTAAGCGCTGACTAAGCAGTGACTCTTCACAGCTAGCTTTCCAAAGTCATGGAGAAGGGAAGCCCCGCTTATGAGAAGGCAACAGAAGAAACTGCATTACTGAAGCTTGCTTGCTTCTCTGTTACATCTCCCCAGGCACGTGACACCTTTGCAATTCCACATATTTGTGACATATAAAACCAAACCAATCACAGACTCTGCCATTTTCAGCAATAATAAAATAAGCTGCTAGGGGTTCGGGCTGTCTGCAGGGGAAAATCACGCTTCCTAAACTGCTCCAGCCTCCTGGAGAATGGTTAAAGTAGGATCCAGCCAAAAAGGCGACACACGTCTGACATCAGGCATCACTTTACGAGCGCTTCCCTTGCACCGTGATCCTTCACACACGCCAGCACAAGACAAATGCGAGGTGGCAGCCACTGATTCAGCAAAGCCTGGGGGCTGAAACACAGCTAGTGCTACAGAACTGTCATGCCCTCATGTCTTCTACAGAGAGGATACTACCAACACGAACACTGGCCAAAGGATTAATCAAACACGTGCTCACGAGTATCTGAGGTCCAGCAGCCTCACAAGTGCCAGGCCTCAGCTGAGCTACAGGAATTATCTATATTTATTGCCTCAGCCCACTTTGATTGCAAGGTACCCTAATTTATTAATGAACAAAAAAAGTTCGAGTCACGTTATTTTGCAACTGGCATGAGCTTCAGACATGCACAGGTTAAAGTGGTAGGTGATAACTGTCCTAACTTGATCACAACCCTGAGTTCTATATGGTATACGGCAGAAAAAGTGCATTTTGGAGATTCACACCCTACTACATACATGTTTTTAAACACAAAATGCTTATTTGGATTCTATTTTGCTGAAGGATGTGAAATGACGGTATGTGGTTTCACTTTATTCTAGCACACATTTTCCTTCACAGCCTGTAGGCTTCTTGATGTTCAGAAGACAAACTCTGATGATAAATAACAGGTATTTTCCTCTCTTGTTTAGAAAAGGAAAAAACCCCAACCCTGTAAATCTGAACTATCACTCAAAGCACTTTTTCCTTCTTGCAAAAGGGATGCAGGAATGCAGGGAGAAATCACTGCGCAAGACACACCAAAAGAAGCAGGTTTTAATATCCATTCCCGATACATTCTTTAAAACAATAATTAAATCATCCTAACAGTTCACATGCCAGGGAGAGCCATGGACTTTGACCACTAGCAGAGATTTTTCACTGAAGCACAAGTTTAAAGATCAGATTGAAACTAAACTTAGAGCACCATTGGCTTAACTCTTCCGCAAAGACTCTGAGGTACTCATTTTAAGCATCTGGTCATTTTAGGGTAGATGTAATCACTTCTAATTAAAATTTTAAGCCACTTACTCAGAGAAACCCAAACATTACTTGGATTCTGCGTGAGCTGATAGGCACCCAGTCCAGCCAAACTCCCAAAGAAAAGGCCAGCAGCTAGCGATGGGACGCTACCTGAATAAATAAAAGATAATGCATTTATTAGAAGCTCAGAAATAAACTTGCTCATCAGCTTCTCTGTTTTATAAAATACCAACAATAATGAAAATTTTAAAACGAGCAGATGAGAGGGGTTTTCTTTTGAGATATTAAGACCGTGCTGATCTGCACCAAGAACTAGGATCAACTATTCTTGCATAAGATACAAATAGCATTAGCATTTAACTCTTCAACAGCAAAGCAATTAATATATGTATGATGGAAAAAAATAGCCAGAAAAGCAAAAGAACTGGCACTTTTTTGCCACATACCCTGGAATTTTACCTCAAGGCATTGTTTAAGCAGCTATGAGACATGCACTTACTGGGACAATCACAACGCTGGGACCTGGAGAACTTAGTAAATGAAGAGAGAAAAGAAATTGCCCTGTTTTCATATTCTTCATGGTACCTACTGCTCACCAGTGCCTGTTGGAGAAAATGGACCTGGCTGTCAAAGAACAAATCACTATCCTGGGTCTGTGGATGAAAGTTCCATTTTCTGATGGTTTCTCCAAGTTATTATTAGGGATATAATAGATTTCCGCCCCCAAGTCACAAAAATTCTTGCTCCCCCTTCAGAAAACCTGTGACCCAGATTCCCCTTGCTTCAGCATGACCTTGTCCTCCCATTTGGGACCAGAGAGTAAGACGCCTCAGGGAGACACAGACGGAATTAGTTAAGTTCTCAGTGTTGTCTCTCCTGCCCTAAACTCCACTCACAGCTCAAAGGATAAATCCAGCCAAGAGAAAGCAGACTGGAATGGGTGTTAGCATCTCTATAGTCAACTGCACTGGTAAGATTCTTACTGACTTCAGCCAAGCACCTTCCTCTCAGGAACACTAAGAGGGTTTAGGGATTTTCACAGCTGAAAGCGACAGTACTGCAGCAGGGATGAAGCCAGAGTTCTGTTTGGAGGAGGGCAAACGCAGATAACAGCCAGGAACTGAAAGTGGTAGGTCAGAGGGTAAGCTTATGATGCAGAGCCCAGAAAGGGAACAAGTTTAAGGCCTGATTTGCATTGTTCAGCTCTACCTGGAAGAAGGATTCTTCTGAAAAGCCCTCTGCAGCTAGCAGTATGCCCTTACCACCGAACATTAAAGTGAGGATAAATCTGTGAGCGAAAAAACCCCCACCAGTGATCTATATGTCATCTGAAAAGACAGAACATTTCTAGAATGTTTGTATTTAACAGAGCAGGGGGAAAGCCCTTTCTGAAGCCACCTTATCAGCTCCTCCAAAGAGCACAAGGCAGAGGCAGGACAGCAGCGCCCAGCAGCGAACAGATTGGGGCTTTATCAGCACAAAGCACCAGCTCAGCCCAGAAAACAGCACAGCCCAACAGCACATGGCACCCACCGATAAACATCAGCTTTAAACATCACGTCTGCGGGAACTTCCAGATAGGAGGCGTTGGCGAGAAGCCGCCCAGCTCACACCAAGTTATTGGGGAGGGGGAAGAAAGGGAGAGAAATACAAGCACCTTCCCGCACCGTACCTGCTTTTGCATAGCCAATGAGCCCTCCTGATGCCACCAGGGCGGCGTAGCCAAAGCCGAGCCAGTCCACTGCCATGCTGCGAGCTGCAAGAGAAACTGGGGGGAGGATTGGCGAGCTCTTTTTAAGGGGAAAATAACAGCGCTTTGCTCAATGTGGGGGGAAACTTCTCCACCACCGAGCTCAGGAGCTGAACCCTGAGCACAGGGGGGCAAAGGGAGATGCTCAGGAGCTGAACCCTGAGCACAGGTGGGGCAGAGGGAGATGCTCAGGAGCTGAACCCTGAGCACAGGGGAGTGCCCAAGTGGCCGGGGCTCCCTCAGCGCAGCTGCGGAAGGGGAGGCGAGAAAGCAGCACCGCCCCCAGCTGCCTTGTGCCGGCTGCTCGTACAGCAAGGAGGGGGAAACGCCCCCCCAAGCCCCCAAATCAGGCAGGGTAGGGTGGGTCCTGCAGCCCGGAGGGGAAAGTGTTGGTGCCTCCTCCTCCTCCTCAGACCGGGCGGGGGTACCTGAGCAAGCCCCGGTGCTTACAAATGTGTGCTTGGGCAGGGATGGGCAAAGCTCAGAGTTGCATTCGGATGCACCCCGTCCTGCTCCAGAAACGGGGCGATGTGGTAGGGCTCAGAATTTGGGGCTGGGTTTTGGTGTGGCGTGTCCAGTGCTGGGCCCCTCAGTTCCAGAAGGACACAGAACTGTTAGACAGAGTCCAGCGTGCAGCCATGGAGATGATGGAGAGGAACCTCTCCCTTATGAGGAAAGGCTGAGGGAGCTGGGGCTCTTTAGCTTGGAGTAGAGGAGACTCAGGGGGGACCTCATTGATGGTTATAAATACGGAAAGGGCAGGCGTCAGCAGGATGGAGCCAGGCTCTTCTCAGTGATGTCCAATGTTAGGACAAGGGGCAATGGGTGCAAGCTGGAGCAGAGAAGGTTCCATGTAAACATACACAGAAACTTTTTCACTGCGAGGGCACCAGAGCCTGGCCCAGGGTGCCCAGGGGGGTTGTGGAGTCTCCTTCTCTGGAGACATCTAAAACCTGCCTGGACGAGTTCCTGTGTCACCTCATCTAGGTGATCCTGCTCTGGCAGGGGAGTTGGACTAGATGATCTTTCCAGGTCCCTTCCAACCCCCAACATTCTGTGATTCTGTGATACAGCTCCGGGCAGCCTACAGGCTGCTTCTAGCTTCGATGGGTCATTTCACTATAGCCCTTTTCTGTAAAGGATTTCTATCATCTTCAAGTTTCAAGCACAGATAGCGCAGCAGAAAAAGCAGCCTGCTGCTGTGGAAGTTACACAAGAGTGGGAGGTGGAAAAGATCTCGTAAAGAAGATTTATGTGTCTTCCCCAGTTGCATTTCACGTTTCCCCATCTTTACGTATTAGCCTAATGGCCAGAAAGAGGAGAGCAGTTTAATTGCTTTAAAACAGAGCTCTCCTACCTCCCTGCAAAGCGCCACAGCCAGCATAGATGTACGCTCTACTACATGGGGTTCCCTTCTCTGTTCAAGCTGCATAACGACAAAGAGGTTCAAGTTTCACTGGGCTCTGCTCTGTCATCCAGCACTGGAGATTCCCAAGAGGGGAAGTGGGAAAGCTGGAAGAAATCCACAGCTGGTGGAGCTGCTGAACTCACCCGGGACTCAGCTGAGATGCTGCTCGCTAGGCTGTTGTTTCTCGCAGCCACGGCTCCCTCTCCTCTACCAGTGCCCTGCAGGCTGACACTTTCTGCATGGGAGAGCTTTCTCACCACTGCCATCTCCTCTCTCTGCACTGCTGCCTCCCTTCTACCATTCTAAGTGGTTCTCTGAAAACCAGAACAGAAAATGTGCTGAAAAGGATGTGTGTAAGGAAGCGACAACAAAAAATCGCCAAGTACTAGCTAGTAGCTGAGCGTTCACTCAACGTATAGAAAATACGAGTTCTCCTCTCGGGACTGTTTCTGTATTTCACCCTAAAAGCTGTTAGGACTTCTCTGTCTCCAGTTGACAAATTGGTCTGAGTCTCACGAGATGCAGAATTCTTTGTTACTACACAGGGAGTTTGGATTTTTACAAATGTCCAATAATTTCCTTGTAGGTCTAAACGTTAGAACCAAAATTCTGTGAAACTTTTGCTTCTTAATTCTTAAAATTCTGTGCAGACTGGATTTTTCCTGGCGCTCGTGAGAGTTTGCTTCTGTAACTGTGATGGCCATGGCCATGAACTCCTGTATTTCAAAATGCAAACGACACAAAGGGGTTTAGTAGTGGCAGGCGTTTTGTCGAGAGCAGACCTAAGATAAACCCTATGAATTAGATATAACACTTCACAAGTGCAAATGCTTCACATAGTGCTCTTATTTATGCTTATACTTTCTAAGTCTTGTATTTACTAATTATAATCAGTTAAAAATCTGGTTCAGTTCCTTTCCTGTCAAGTCTACAAACCTGTTTAAGTCCTGTAGAATTTGCCTGTTTGTGTACACACACAGTTCGGGTATTATTAAAGTTATAAGCTGTGTAAGTTCAAATGAAAGTACAATTGAAATTCCTTTAATGTTGAATTTAACAGAATTCCAATTTATCTTTGGGGAAAAAAACCCACAACAGAATAAATGACTACTCAGTGCAGAAAACAGCATTAAAATGCCTTACTTTAGAAGAAATAAAGAGAACATTTACTACAATTATTTGACCTTATTCTCTCCAGCTCAACTTTGTTTTTCCCTAGTGTGTATTTGTAATGAGACTTAGGATAAAATCCTGTTCCCACTGACTGAGAAGGTCAGGAATTCACTTTTTAAAGTGCAAAACAGTCGGGTGACATTTTATTAGCGTGGCAAACATTTCAAATGTTAGGTAATCATTATTTTTTTTAATGATATAACTGAGATCGAGGACTTTGAAAAAATACCATGGGAAAGGGGGAAGAGAAGGTAAAACCTTGTTGATATAAAATCTTCCACCTAAAAAATATGTATCATATTCTGAACAAAAGATTTCAATTGTGTGAACCATGGGTGCAAAGACTTTAAAAAGATTAAATGCATGAAGTATGGACAAAGTAAAAACCCAAATATTTTGCTTAATAAACTCCATGTAAGTCCATGTCAAGTACTAGAAAGCAGAGTTTTGTGTGAATGTCTGAATGGAATGTGATCATTGTGTTTTAAGTAATTTTAACACGTTCCTCCTTCCAGTAGGAAAAGTAACACATGACAAAGGCAGATCTTACTTGAACAGTAACGTTCCAACACCAAAATGAAAAAGTGCACACATTTTTAATATGCTTTTAAGAGAGACAAAAATGTAACTGAATGATGCAGCTATTTTTATCACTTAGCAGGCTTTTTCAGAGCCAGTTAAAAACTGTTTGCTACTGTTAATAGAAAAATAGAAACTTTAAATATTCTGAAGTTCTTTTTGCCTCTTTCACTTAGGAAAAGTTGCCATCTCTTTTGCTTCGTCTCAGACAGTCAATTTGTAAAGGTAAAAACAGTCATTACTTTTAACCAACAAATCAGTTCAGAGGTGTATATCCTGTCGGAAGTTACATCCTTATAAAACTACAGCAACAGCAGCATTTACTTCTTATTCAGGAGAGGAAGTAGCGTCCTTCATGCGGAGCTATTCCGTTTCTTTTTCTTCTTTTGCAGCGGAGCTTCCAATTTTTCCTTCCCTGCAATCATTTTTTTCTTTCTTTTTCCTGGTTTATTGCTTTTCTCAGCGCAAAGAACTTTGGTTTTCCTGACTGTTAATGACTGTTCATCTTCGTTTGCTGAAAAAGAGCAAGAAATTATTCACACTCGCATATACGTCCTGTCTTTGTAGTTTACAATGGCACAGAGACTTATTACTATGTGATTTTTTTAAAGGGGTTATAGATAATTTTTTATTCCCAATGGAATGTGCCGTTTATGCTACTTTTTCCTGCGATACAAAAATATCTCCAGATCAAGTATGTAAATAGATAAAGATACACAAGAACAGAGAGTAAATACTAAGCCAGACTCAGCCAGTTTGCCCAACTACAAAGGCCTTAGACGTAGATTTGTTTGAAGGAGAACAAGAAGTG